>JAJPUD010005798.1:0-41119 GCA_023553655.1 Myrmecobius fasciatus
GTGTGTGTGTGTGTGTGTGTGTGTGTGTTTGTATAAGGAAGATGGATGAAAGCCATGTGCAACTCACTATCTAAAAGAAGTTCACAAATTTAAATTTCAGTCAGAGATTGTGTATATTACAGTTCATTTTCTGATACCCATAAAGTCTGAATTAGATCCATCATGTATCACTGTCTGATGTTTGGTGATCAACTATTATTATGCTAGAAAAAAATTAACCTTGTAGGTTTAATCCTGGATATTGACACAGCCTAGGTTTTAAATAAAACATTTGCCTTTTTGCTGATGGACTAAAACCATTGTATTACATTTATGTGGTTTTCTATAATGTTACATCACACTAAGGAATTCAGCTCCCAGACCTTACAAAAATTATTTTAAAAATAAAAAGTAGAGATTTTTATTTCCTTACCAAGAGCAGAGCTAAATTACAACATCCAGTATTCCTTTATGTCTGGGGTTATACTGATAGAAAAGAAACCTTTATTTGCATGTGATTATTATGTTACAATTAAGTATCTTAAAGTTAAACTAGTTGATTGGATTTTTGTGGGAGTTTTTTTTGAGTGATAAAAAGCCAAGACACTTGATTAACTTCCTTTGTGTAGTAAAACATATAATAAAAATTATTTTTCAAATCTATTTCTGCCCTTTCTATGGTAGGGACAGGGAAGGGAAGAAGAATTAAAAAGAATGTCTTTTGAGTTATGTCTGTCCTGGGAAAGTGAGATGGAAATTTGAGGCAATTATACAGATTTGTTGTTTGTTCGAATCCATGAAATCATTGATGTGGGGACTCTTCACTACCTGAGGTACCAATTGATTCATCCACATCATTTCTTACACTATTCCGGCTCAAGTGGTCCCATAAATTTTTTATGGAGGATCCATCCAAAGGATTAGAGATCTTATGTTAACCCTTTTAATTGTTACATAGGTAGCAACTGGTATATCCATAGTCAATCTTCAATCTCTTAATTATTTCCTATTTGTCTATATATAGCTTGCTTCACATATATTTGTTTGCAAATGCTTTCCCCCCATAGATTGTAAGTTCCTTGAGGTCCAGGACTATCTTTTGCCTCTTTTTTTGTATTGCCACTGCTTAGCACAGTGGCTCATAGTAGTCACTTAGTAAATATTGATTGATCAACAGATTGATCCTCCCAAAGAGCTCACAGTCCAATATGGGAGATGTGTGAACAATAATATACAAACAAAATAGATATGGGATAAACTGGAAATAATGTTGGAAGGAAGGTATTAAAATTAAAGAGGACTGGGAATGGCTTCTATGAGAAGGTGGTACTACAACTGAGACCTGCATAAAATGGAAATGAGGATGGAAAAAATTCCAGAAATGAGGGACAGTTAGTGAGAATTCTGAGAGTCAGGAGATGTGTCTCGTGGGAGGAACGGCAAAAAGACTACAATCACTGGATTGAGGAATACATTGGCAAGTGAAAGATGTAAGAAGATTAGATAGGCATGAAGGGAACAGGTTATAAAAATCAGACAGAATATTTTATATTTGATCCTTTGGGTAATAGGAAGCCACTGAAGTTTTTTAGGAATATTAATTTGACTAATTTGACAGCTGAGTAAAGGATAAACTGGATTTGTGGCAGGGAGATCAACCAGTAGATTATTGTAATAGTCCAGTTGTTCTTTCAATGTACATTGTTTTAGCCATGTTAAATATTGATTTCTTGATTCTGCTTATTTTGCGTCAGTTCACAAGTATTTCTTATTCTCTACACTCATTATGCTTTTCATTTTTTCAAGCATTGCAATACCATATACTATGTATGATGATTTGTTTAGCCATTTTTCAGTTAATAGGCCTTTGTTTATTCCAATTCTTTGCAACCACAAAATGTGCTGCTATGAAAATTTTGGCTTTACTTTTTTGCTGTGGATCTCCTTGTGGTATATATATCTAACAACTAAATGTCTGGGTTAAAGAGTATTTTAGTTACGTTGTTAGCATAATTCCAAATTACTTTCTAAAATAGTCATACTAATTCATACTGTCATCAATAATGTATTAGTGAACCCATCTTTCTAAAACCCCAACAAATGTTAATTATTCCCATTTTTTCTAATATGCTAGGTGTGAGGTAAAACCTCATAGTGATTTAATTATATTTCTTTTATTAGTAGTATTTTGTAGCATTCTTTCATATGATTGTTAATAGTTTGTAACTCTTTTGAGAAGTATTCATGTCTTGATTGTTTTTCTATAGGTAAATGACTTTTGGTCTTTTATACTTCTGTTAATTGTTTATATAACTTGAATATCAAACTCTTATCAGTGACTTTAATACAAAATTCCCCCCATTCTTTTGACAGCTTCTCTTATCCTAAATGCAATTTTTTTGAGTGTAACTTTTTCAATTTCAGTTAATCAAGTTATCCATTTTATCTTTTTATAGTTTCCTCTAGCAAGAGATCAAGTTCAATTAACTATTCATCCCTTACCCATACCTGTGAAAGGTATTTGGTCTGCCTCCCCTTTTAAATTTATTTTATAGTATTATATATTTAATTTAATTGAACTGAATGAATTAATGCCCCTTCTAGGGAAAACAGCAATCTATTCTGTACTTGCCTGTCAAAAATCTTCCTTAGCAGCAGAGGACACATTGCCAATTAGCAATCACTAACTTTTAGTAAGAAATTTGTCCAGATACCCCAAATTGGAATTTTATTATCTTTTAAAAATTCATTAATTTATTTGCTCATTCATTCTGAATAACACTTTCCATCTATCTCCTTTGCTTCATTTGCTCAGTTACCACTTAGCTCTGCCCCTCTTACCCAGATTCTTGCAATACCCTCCCAACTGGCCATCCAACTCTCACTTTCTCTACTTTCTATACAGGCCTCCATCAAACTTCCAAAATAATATCCCTACAGCCCAAGTCTGATTATGTTAACTCCTTGTTCAAGAAATACCAGGGGCCTCCTATGATATAAAATACAAATAAAACATAAAAGATAAAGATAAAAATACAAACTCTTCTGCTTGGCATTCATCATCCTTCACAATTCTGCCTACAGCCTACCTATCCAGATTTATTAGATATTACCCTTTTACTCACTAGTGTAAAGTCAAAATGGTTTACTATCTGTTCCTCAGATATAACCTTCCATCTTCTATCTCTATGCTTTTCCAAAGGCCTGGAATGCATTCTGTCCTCACCTTCATTTCTAACATTTTCTGTCTTTAAGACTCATATGCTACATTCTGGAGGGAGCCTTCCCCTTCTTCCCCCCACACTTATTTGTTTGCTCATTCTTCTACTTATCTATTGATCTTTATCCATCCATCCATCTATATCTATCTATCTATCTATCATCTATCTATCTATCTATCTATCTATCTATCTATCTATCTATCTATCTATCTATCTATCTATCTATCTTCCTGTCTGTCTATCTTCCTGTCAGTCTATCTTCCTTTCAATCTATCTATCCATCTATCTGTTTCTATGTATCTATTTATCTATCTATCTTGCTGTCAATCTATCTTCCTGTCTGTCTATCTACCTATTTATCATCTATCTGTCTGTCTGTCTATCTATTTATTTATGCCTAGCACATAGTACCTTCTTAATAAATGTCAATTTGCTGATCATATTTTCTTTCCCTAACAGAAAGTAAGCTTCTTGAGGATAAGGACTAGGTTTTGTTTGTTTGTTTTTGTTTTGTCTTTGTAACCCCATTTTCTAACATATAGGAGCAAAACCTAAAACTTATTTCTTTGGCCTAAATTATTTGCAAGATTCTTAACTTAATTTTTATTACTTTTTTTTTTTACTGTTTTCCTTTCCAGTTTGCTTCCCTATGGTTTTATTTACTCTCTAAAGTGCTATAAAATCCCTATAGTTTGTTCTCAAATGATACAATAAACAAGGAGGTCATTTTACATTGATGATTTCTCATTTCAAAACCTATCTTTGGATTCTTCTCAAGGGTCTCTATTTGTAGTCACTAAATAGTTTGGTGGAGAAAGGTAGTGATATTCTTTCTGTGTCTATTTAATATGACTGGTGCCTCCTATCATGCCTCATATGCTTCATATAAATGTGTTGGCTTGAATTCAGTGGCCATATTGAACTTTTTTTTTATGATTTCAGTAGAAACAGCCAGTTACCAAATCCCAGATGAAATCTATGTGGTCTGATTACCTTGGAACCACCCAAATAACCAAACTATCTTTATTGTGCTGTGAGTAGCTGAAAAGGAAAAAAAAATCCAATGGACTGCAAAATAGCCCACTTGTTTGTGTTGCATATCCCTCTTCTTTGAGGCACTATTTGTGGACAAGCTGTAGAGATTTTACAGCACTTTTACAGAGTAAATAAAATTGAAGGGAGGAAAATTGGAAAGAAGAGAAAAAAAAAACCTGTGATAAAAATTAAGTCAACACTGTCTCTGTAGTTTATGAGCATTGAATTCCAAACCAAAAATCATAAGGAGGTAAATATTTCAGCAAATAACTTTAACCTTAGACACCTGGTTTTGAAACTCAGAACCACCTGTGCAGCGTTAAACATGAGAAAAATCCAGGAAGGAAATACAGTATATAAGACAAAAAGTATGGGCTCCTCCATCCTTTAGGTCAAACGACAGGTTGTAAATGACCCTTTTCAAACCAGACGTATGACTTCCCAAGATTGTAGCATTCTACAAAGAAAAGCATACATAGCAGTTGTTCCCAGCAAGGGTTATACTATATGGCTATTAGAGCGAATAAAAGCTGCTTCATCTTCACCAAAGACAGGAAGTAAGATCAAGCCAACCTCTCCCCCCCCAAAAAAAAAAATCCTCAAAAAACAAAAACAAAAAAAACCAGATTGTCAAGTTAAAGAGGCTTTTATTAATCCTTATCTTGTGTTTTTAGGTTGGGAAAATAAGAATTATAGAATATGAGCATTGCTTTGCTTTTTGTATTAGTAATCTGAGTCTGTTTCTGAAATGGATTTGGTTCACCTAAGGGTGAGAAAGATGTGCTTTTTGAAGAAAAAGTGGAAGTGGTGGTGGTGAGGGGAAAGATGCAGCCAATTCACAAATAATTATAATAACCATGAATGATTACTATTTTATCAACAGCATACTTGCTATGATGGTCTGTAGTATATTTTTCATTAAGGTGTTTTGTTTGAGTTACTTTTCTTAGAGGTAAAAGAAAATTACTGATACTTGAAATAATGATTTCAACGCAGGTAAAAAATCTAGCAGGGCTTAAAATCATATACAAGCACATAGACACAAAAATGTGTACAAATCTCTATATGTATATATAGACATTTTTGTATCTGTACATATGTACATGTGTATATACATGTATGCAGTAATCATATTAGAATCAGAACAGATAATGGAGGATATGACAACAAGGATCTTAAAGATAATCTAGTTCAAATATGGGCATCATGTTTTCAAGGACATGGTACTAGAACAAATAGTGAATGAGTTCAATAAAAGTATGTCAGTTCTATGAAAAAGCACAAACTCGTTGTAATATAGAGAGACTTGCAAAGTTTGTTTGGCGTCTTATAGACAAAATTTGATGGTTAAATTGAATTTTTCACATTTGCTTGTTTTCATCAGGATTATACAAATCTTGGCAATATCCTGCCCCTCCCCCAAATATATATGTTCAGTATTAAGTAGATGAAAATGCCAGGTTATTAGTCTGATTTGTTCAATTTTTGACTGTTTCATGAAGACTATATCCCTAAAATACCAAACATTTGAATTTGGTCAAAAGAGTCGGGTTATGCAGTGGATAGACCACTTAGCTTTAAATCAGGGTGACTCATCTTCCTGAGCTCAGATCTGGTCTTAGACACTTACTAGCTATGTGACCCTGAGTATCATTTATCCTGCTTATCTCAGTTTCCTCATCTATAAAAATGATCTGGAGAAGGAAATGGCAGACCACTCTAATATCTTTGCCAAGAAAACCCCAAAATGGAATCACAAAGAGTTAAACATGACTTAACAACAACTAAATAAGGTTAATAACTGGGTGGTAGACTTTTATTTATTTTTTTTTTTAGCTGCAAGTATTCATGCTATTCTATAACCTCAGGTGTGGAACAAGTGGTTTTTTTCTTGAAGATATGGATTTTTCATTCCTAGTAAAAAATCTAAAAACAGATAATTTCTAGGTTTGAAAGATCTTTTTTCCCTCTTTTGGTTCTCTAAATGAGAAGAGGATATTGGTTTCTCTGTGAAATCAGAACCTTAGTTCATAATATGGTGGATATAATTTTCATATCAATTATATAAAAATATATTAAATATAAATGTATATTTTATATATGCATATATACAAATTTCATGTATTTCTAGAAATATGGAACATATATATTTATAGCATATATAGTAGAAATATGTATATATTCTACTGAATATATGTACATATACATGTTATATATATGTATATGCATATAGTAGAAGTTCAGAATTGTTTAGCATTCAGAATTCAAATCTTTATTTAGATTTTGACATTTTCTCTTTCTGTACTTAGTATTAGGACTGCTGATTCCTTCGCTTCTGCTGAAATCCTGTAAGCTGTAAGATTTCAAATATATCAGTGACATTTTTACAGTAAAAGAAACAGAATATGCCCTCCCCCCCCAAAAAAAGAAAAAGCCTTTCTGAGTTTTCTCAAGCATTTAGCTAGATCTTTAGCTCCTGTGAAAGATTTACCTGTGAAAGATTTTAGGATGTTATTATCCTAAAAGCCAGCCTTGGGGTTTCCTTTGGTGGTTTTCTTTTGGTTTGGATAGTAAAAAAATATAGATAAATGACACTTTTTCTTTCCCCAGTAAAAAGTCCATATTCAGACAATGGGACAAGCTCTGTTTTGTAGGTTTAGAGCCTTCCTGTAAACACCTCAATAACTTTGCCTCACAGCCTGAAAGATCCCTCATCAAACAGCCCTCCCAGCCTGTGGGTCATCCTTCTCTTCCCGGATCTGGGAGGTAAAAGGCCTTTCTCCCCTGAGTGAGAAAAGTCAGGGGCTTTGCCATTTCATGACTGCTATTAACATGTGTGAGGTGCTCCCGAAAAAAGATATTCTACATCCTTTGCTTTTTTCCCTTCCTCAGAGGCAATTTCCTTGGTCTGCTGGCTCCCCACCTTTCATAGGGATGTCAAAGTGACTCATCGGAATAGATTGGCTTGTCCGCCAAGGGGAAAAGTTCACACACGTGTGTTCTTTTTGTAATGCTCTAGCACCTTTGGAAAATGCCTCACCTTTTATGTTTTATGCCTTTTCCTAAAGGAAAAAAAAAAAGCAATGCATTTGGGTTCATTTGAGGAATAAGGAGTCTCAGAAGTGAAATATTCTACTGCAGTTAAAGGCAAATTCTTCTGGGGAGCAAAGCATACAGTAAGGGGAATTTCAAAGCCAGAATAAAAAACCCAGCAGATGTAACTGCCAATAAAGAAGGAGCAGCAGAGGTGTCAGTTCCCAGGCTTCCAGGAAATGTCTTTTGTTGGCCTCCCAAGCCTTATTGAACCTTCTGAGGAGTCAGGGGGCAGGGCTGGCTCACAGTAAAGCACTGAAGCCTACAGAGTGCCTGATTCAGGCCTCCTCTACTGAATCTGGTACTGCCCTTTGACTTGCTCTGAATGCCAGCCACTCAAGTCCCTCATCTTCTTCTTAGTGTTCCTACAGGGACCTCCATGCTCTTCTATACTTCCCCTGTATTTCTCCCTAAAATGGGAGCTGGGTTCAAATCCTGTCTCAGGTGCTTACTTGTTATGTGATTCTGGGTAAAATCACTCACCCTTCCTTAGAAACCTCAATTTACTTGTCAATAAAATGGGGATAATAATAGTACTTAGCTTGTGTGCATGAAAGGAGAAAGAGAAAATGCAATGATTTAAGTATCTGGGCTTTGTCAATTTTAAAGAGCTCTGGTTTTTTTTTTTTTGTTTGTTTGTTTGTTTGTTTGTTTATTTGTTAGTTTTTTGTTTGTTTGTTTGTTTTTTAATCTCAGAAGCTCTGTGGCCCAGGGAAAGAATGCTAGATTTATAGTAAAAAAGAACTGAGTTTGAATCTTGGCTCTAAGATCAACCACCTCCTCATCTCCATTTCCCGGCTTCTCAACAATATTCTACCTCTAGAAGAAGCCTTTCCCAATCCCTTTTAACTCTAGTACTTTCTCTCTGTTAATTATTTCCCATGTTTTAATCTTATCTATAGCTTGCTTGTAAATAGTCTTTTGCTAGTTGTATCCTCTTTAGATTATAAACTCCTCAAGGGCAGAAACTATCTCTTTTTCTTATATTCCCAGAGCACAATGGCTGGCATACAGTAGGTGCTTAATAATAAATGCTTCTTGACTATCTCTGTGACCTTAGGGGAATCATGCTGTGCCTCAGTTTTCTTGTCTATAAAATAAGGGAGCCTTTGGAGCTATTGCCCTAACACTTTTCAGCCATTTTGGCCATTTGCCATTTGCATTTCTCAGAAGAGAGCTTAGCCAACCAATCAAGCAAACAATAACAAACCAACCAACAAACTAAGAAAGAAATAAAACCAAAGTTGGATTGGAGGAGTAGTTCTTTATCTCAAGCCAAAGTCTAGGAAGTACAGCTCTCTTGCAGGAGAAGAATCTTCATTGAACTTGCCTCTTTCCCCCAGTGCCTCTGACAGGCATGGTATCCATAGCAAAAACATATGCTGGCAGATTTTGGAAGTGAATTCAAATTCTGAGCCCACCATTTATTATATCTATGTGGTCCCATGGGTGTCATTTAACTTCTCTTGGTTTCAGTTTCTTCCTCTATCAAAGAGGGGAATTTTATAATTTTATAAAATTCCTGTATTCCTAGGGATTGCTGAGTTTGTAGAGCAGGAGGAAGCTGGTTGTAATTCTTAGTTACAGGCCTCTTATGGACTAGTCAGGCCTAGCCAGGACTATGACTTTGGTCACCAAGAAGTAGGCCCAAGGTCACCTCCCTAGACCATATTTGGCCTATGTGTCACTGAAAGAGATGGAAACTACCTTCCTTTGGAACAAGGGATTCCCAAAGAGAAGGAAGGAAGACAATGGTCTTTAGAAACATAATAAAGAGAGAATACAGGACCAAGAATCCTCATATTATTTATTACCTCGGGAATGAAGTTTCTAAAAACAGAACATATCTTTGAAAATAATAATTAATAATATTATCTATTGTTTTTGTCCTGCTTCATCTTAAAATTTTGTCCATGTAATGAGATTGCTAAGAGGTTCAGGGAACTTTTTCAAAGCAAGAACTTTCAGGGATTTTCCTGTTTTTCTCAGAACTTCTCAAAGACATGGTGATGAAGAAAGAAACAGAAAGACAGAGACAAAGAAAAAAGAAAGACACAGGGAGACAGAGAAAAACAGACAGAAAAAGACAGACAAACACAGAGACAGAGTCAGAGGGAGAGAGAGAGAGAGGGACAAAGAAAAACAGAGAAAGACAGAAAGACACAGAGAAAGAAAGAGAGACAAAGAAAGAAAGAGACTGAAAGATGGGGGGGGGAGTGAGAGAGGAAGGAAGGGAGAGACAGAGTGAGAGAGCACTAAATTTGGAACCAGTGAACTTAGATTCAAATCTTGATATTACTTCCTATCTAAGTGATCTCATGCAAGTTATTTCATTTCTTTAGGCCTCAGTTTCTTCACTTGTAAACAGGAATTGTGCCAGATGGTCTCCAAGGTCCCTCCTAGTATAAATCTATTGAAGTGACTTTTACGGCTTCAAGATGGCCCCCATGGTTGTCCAAATTCTGTTGGAAATTACTTTAATTCAATAAACATTTATTAACTCCCTAACATGTGGAAGCACCACATATGCTAAGTTTTGGGAACCTAGACCCAACCTTCCACCCCAAATCCTAGTTCCTCTCCTCAAGGAGTATACACTCTTCTGTGGCATGAAACTCACATACAGAAAAATAAATTCAATCTCACTACTTTGAGGGAGTTTATCTGGGTCTTATATTCCAAGAGCAAATTCAATTTGACTGCAGGAACCCATCCAGTCATTCCTATAAGCCCTACTCTGGCTCTGTGGAGGAAGGTTAAGAACATTACAGGCATATCTTGGAGATAGAAGATTTTGGAACCATTGCAATAATGCAATTATTGAAATAAAGTGAGTCATCTGAATTTTTGGTTTCCCAGTACACATATGAATTATATTTATACTATACTGCAACCTACTAAGTATACAATAGTAGTATGTCTAAAAAGATATATATATATACATGTATATATATATATCTTAATTTAAAAATGCTTTATTCCTAAAAAATATGCTAACCATCACATGAGACTTTAGCAAATAGTGATTTTTTTTTTTTTTTTTTTTGCTGGTGGAAGGTCTTGCCTTGATATTGATGGGCGCTGACTGATCCAGATGGTAGTTGTTTGGGGTGGAAATGGCAATTTCTTAAAATAGACAATGAAATTTGTCACATCAATTGACTCTTCCTTTCATTTGAACACTTAGGAACCATTATAGGGTTATTAATTTGCCTAATTTCAGTACTGTTGTATCTCAGGGAATACTGAGAGGAGAAAGATGGGAAAGGCTGGTCATGAAGCAGTCAGAACACATACATTTATCAATTCAGTTAATTTTCTATAGCATAGTTCCTGGTGCCCCAAAATAATTATAATAGTAACATCAAAGATCATTTACCACAGCTTATCATAACAGATATAATAATCTGAAAAGGCTTAAAATATTGCAAGAATTATCAAAATGCAACATCGAGATGTTATATGAACACACACTGCTGGAAAAATGGCACTGATACACTTGCTTGATGCAGGATTGACACAAACTTCAATTTGTCAAACAAACAAAAAAGAAAAAAACCAAAACCCACAATATCTGAAAAGTGCAATAAAATGAAGCACAATAAAACAAGTTATGCCTGTGTAGTATATTACAACTCTTCTTGAAGATGAGATACAGCCTCTAAGTAGATTGGGTTTGCCTTGCCACTAGAGGGCCTTCATGTAGAAAATTATTTATCCGTGACCCTGAAAGGGCTTATGTCTTTGACTAACATACAGTGATCATAAATCCTGCTGGTAGATGAGAATTTTGATTGGTGAAACACTACACTTTATGGATGCAACTGACAACATGTGTGCATTCTATACCACAACCAGCCCCCTCCTCCAGTCCTAAAAAACAACAGCACTTTGTATAATAAATGGTCAGGCTCAACTCTCATATCTCACATAAAGACAACCCCTGCTGGTTTCAAGACCTATGGTATGCTGTTTTTAATGGCTTCAAAGTCTGGTCCTGATCTCTCTTCCACAGACTGGAATAGCTCCCATTGGTCTCAGCAGGAGCTCATGGTATGTCTCTCAATAAGGACCAGCATTGAACCTGAGCATTTGAAGAATGGAGATTTGAGAGAACCATGGGCTATAAGCAAAGCTTGGCATGGGTTGAACAATTCTACTGCAAAAGGAAAAATACTTTGGAAAAATATGTATTCCTGCTAAGCATACACAGCAAGGAGGCCAACAGAAAGAGGAAAAATCCCATCTATACCAATATATTCATAATAGTCCTTTTTTTGTGGTAGCAAAGAACTTAAAACAAAGTAGGTGACCATTGATTGGAGAACTGTTAAATAAAGTCAGGTGGTTTGTGAATGGAATGGAATATCACAATGTCATAAAAAATGACAACCATGAGAATTTCAGAGAAGCGTGGGAAGATGTACTCTAACTGACACAGAGCAATACAAGTAGAACCAGGAAAACAATATACACAATGATTACAACAATATAAATCAAAAGAACAAAAACTACAGCATGAATGATATGTAATCTGCTTGACCCCAGAGAAGAATTGGGAAAATGTACTTCTCTCCTCTCTTTTCAGAGTTGGAGGACTATGTGTATGGATTATTATTTTGCAGTGTTTGTTGTTTTAAACTCTTTCTTTTAAAATCTTTGTTATAAAGGAGAGATTACTGGGTAAGAGAGGACTACATTCAAAAATAGTCATATAAAACTCCCCAGAAACCAATAAAAATAAGATTCATTTAACAAAAATTTAAATGTATATGTCCCAGCACCCAAGAGAAGGCTGCCCTCGATTTCATTAAAAGGAAACCATCATGTGTCTGCTATTTGCCTAGTGCTGAGGGTTATGAGATGAAGCCTGTTTGGTTAGGGGAAGGAAAGTCATGAGCAAACACAGAAAAACTTGGGCCTGCCCTGGCCTGCAGATTTTCCTAAAGCAGACAAGCTGTTATTAAAGGCTGATGATCACTCCCACGGTCAGAGGACCAGTCTGTCTTCCTAGTTGAGGATGGAGGTGGAGGGACATGAGGGGGAGGAGGAGGTTGGGAAGGTAGCTCTCTTACAAAGGAAAGAGATGAACTAGTATGCAGCAGCAACCAATTAACTGTGGCCTATACTTAACCAGCCGATTGTGTCTGGGAGGAAAGAGTAAATTGAAGAGTAGAACCCTGTACATTTTACTAAATATTAACTAAAGAAAGCACATTGTCACCTGCTTTATGCATTGTAAACAATCTGTAAGTTATAAGCCGGATGAAGGGGAAATCTTTGTGCTCTGTTATGCATCAAATCTATTTCTAAAGTGGATTATTTTTTCACAATCCTTTTCTAAATTTCTTCTAAACTTTCCCAGTTATATTTGTTGGTGTTGGCTCATTCATCTTCATTAAGGAAATCTAAGAATGCTTATAACATTCTCCTGGTTTGGGTGGTGGTTTTTTTTTATGTTGTAGTATTAAACTTAAAAGGTAACTAATTCTGCAAACAGCAATCAAAATTGTCTCAGAAGCCTGAATTGAATCACATATTTGGAACCAGAAGAGACTTAGAAGTCAATTTAATCTATTTATTTTGTAGGTAAGAAGTCTGAAAATTAGCTTGTTCAGTATCACAGAGATAACATATTGAAATCAGGATTCCATTGCAGGTTCCTCTAATGCCAGAACTCAAATAGCTTTCCACTATCCCCAACTGTTAGCTCATTTCTTTTTGGGTCATCTGATTCAGTCAATTCTACTTGTAAAAGACTTTTTTTTTTTTTAACATGGACTCAGATTGGTCTAGCACTATTAATAGCAGAAACTACAATTTTTATTGTCCTTTAAAGTTTCCAAAATGCTTTGCATCTGTTATTTGATTTCCACAACAACCTTGTGGTCATTTCAGTCTTTAATAGTGTGTCACTCTTGGTGACTCCATTTGGGGTTTTCCTAGCAAGGCTACTTGAAGTGGTTTTCCATCTCCTTTTCCAACTCATTTTACAGGTGAAGGAATTGAGGCAAACAGGGTTATGTGACCAGGGTCATGCAGCTGGTAAGTGTCTGAGACTAGATTTGAACTCAAGAAAATGACTCTTCCTGACTTCAGACTAGGTATTCTATCATTATTCTACCTAGATGCCTTGAACTAGGTACTACAAGTCAAATAATCTTCATTTTGCAAAAAAGAGAGTACCGAGGTTCAAGGGAGAATAAAATTCTTGTGCATGCTGGCATACTAAGTGTCTGGGACAAGATTGGTACTCACATTTTTCCAGCTCCAAGTCTTACACAATATTGCCTCCTTAAGATGTGCTTATAGTAAGGTACATAGTCATGTTGCTGCCCAGGAACAAGGCCCTCTATATGCTTCATGGATAAAAGATTCTTAGAATCTTTGTGAATCAAAAGATCCCAGCAAGCCCAACATATTTACATAGCAATACCATTGGAGCAACCAAGACTTCCCCAACATTGTTGGTCTATGCTTTCAGGATGCTTTAATAGCTGAACTGAGAGCTTTGATTGGCATTATCATCAGGACCATGTCACACTGAAGATGAAAAAAAAGTCATGGACTTTAACCTTCTAATTAAGGGCTCCACATTGGGATCCCAAGAAACTTTTCTAAATTTCTCTCAAAACCCACCCTTCCAGCCAGATCAGTCAGTTCACTGTTCCCAGGACCAGGCTTGTATATACCTTTGATTATATCATTCATCTTACTTGAAATTCCCTCCCCTTTCTTCTCCACCCAAGGAAATCTTTCCCTTCCTTCAAAGCCTAGTTAAAATTTTACTTGTTGCAAGAAGTTTTGAGGTCGTAGATTATACTTTAAAAATTAACAACTCCTGGAAAGGATCTGTGAAATTATCTAGTCCAGTGATCTGATTTTACAGGTAGGGAAATTGAGGCCCAAGGAGGGGGGGGGGGTCTTTCAGGTTCACAGTGTATGGTAGAGTTGGGATTTGAATTCTTGTCCTCTTATTCCAAAGCCAATTAGCCATAAAATCATAGTTAGAAGAAGGGATCTCAAAGTTCATTTTCTTCAACCCCTTCATTTTACAAGTAAGAAAACCAAGGCCCAGGGGGTTTAAATAAATGCCCAAGATCCCAAAGGTTGTAAATATCAGAGGTGAGAGGTGAAAGTGGATCCTCTGGCTTCAAATCCTGCATCCATTCAACTCTCAATTAACAATAAGCATTAATTAATTAATAATAATAGCTGACATTTATATATTTAAAGATTTACAAAGTGCTTTGCATATTGTTTCTTTTGATCTTCACTACACCTTGCAAGGTAGATGTTATTATCTTCATTTTACAGATAAGAAAACTCAGGATGAAGGAGGTTAAGTAACTTCTTGTTCAGGGTCACAACACAACAGGGTCTGATGAAGGATTTGAACTCTGGTCTTACCGCCACTCAGTCAAGTACTCCATCCACTATGCATTTTCTATGTGTAGACATTGTGTTAAGCTTGGAGTAGACAAAAATAATTAAAGATTCTAATGGTCTATACTATCTCAGGACTTCCTTTCCTGAGGCAGACTATAGTAACTACTCCTGTCTTGGAGCCCTCAGCTCCAAGAACTGGGGTCTCAGTCTCATTGGGCAATTAGTCATTCTGTGCTTTGGACAGATTCTTGCTACTATTTAACTTTCTATGAGTTTGTGCCATGTCTGCCCAAGGAAGATTGTAAATTCTTTGAAGATGAGTTTCCTGCTTACTCCTCTATCTTCTAGCTAATCCCAGTCCTTGGAACAATGCCTTGACCATAAATATTTATTTACTGGTAAACCTACTAAAAGGGAATGTTGAGCAATTGACTCTCAAACAGTCAATAAGAATTAATGAGCCCCTACTATGTGCCAGGCAAGATAAATGACAATCTCTGCTCTCAAGAAACTCATAGTCTAATGGGAAAGATGACATGCAAATAATTATATACAATCAATCAGTCAATAAACACTAAGCACCTACTATGAGTTAGGCTTTTTGCTACATGCTGAGTTATATACAAAATAAATTGAGTATCATGAAAAAGAAGGAAGGTACTCACATTAAGAGGGACTGGGAAAGATTGGGCCAATCATAAAATACTTCAGTTGTTTTGATTGCTAAAACAACTAGACTGTTCATATTTGTTATTCCCGAATGATATGAACTTTTTGAAGCCAAATATTGTTGCATTGAAATAATATTGAATAGTCTGAGAAATGGAAGCAGATTCTCTATTATTCATAATGACAAATACCACCCAGAGATAGATAGTCTGCATTTTTATGGTTTTCATTTCCCTTTTTCTAACTTTTCTTTGCTCATGAAATTGTAGTCTTTAGGGAAGGATAGACTCAGCTATTGCTTATCTTTTTTATTTCTCTTGCTAGATGTCTTCTTTCTCCTTTTGTAGATCTATGCATTTATTTGCTTTTAGTTCAACAAACAATTCAGCAAGACTTTTATTAAAGGCCTATATGTATCTGGAAGGCATTGGTGACCCAAACACACAAATGAAAATGGTCCCTGTCTTCAGAGAGCTTACATTCTGCAGAGTCCTGGCATTATCACACTAATTTGTATTATCAGAACATGATCTAAGATGATTCTCTACAATAAGTGATATTGATGAGGTCCTGAGTAGCCAGGTGGGCATTGGTAGAAAAAGCCTGAATCTTTGAACAATTTGGAAACAGCTACTTCCAGAATCAAGCAAGGAGGAACACTTTTAGGATTATAAGTAGATTTTTATGATTTTGGCAAGGTCTTTTGTTCTTTTTTATGTTTTATTTTAATTATTAATTTATTTAATTCCCCCCCCCAGTGACATTCAAAACAAAAAACATTTTTTTTTACTTTTTAAAAGCTTTTTATTTTCAAAATATATGGATGGATAATTTTTCAACATTGACCTTGCACAGACTTGTGTTTCAGATTTTCCCCTCCTCTTCACCCCCTCCTCTAGATAGCAAATAATCATACATGTTAAAATATATGTTAAATGTAATATGTGTAAACATATTTATACAATTCTTTTGCTGCACAAGAAAAATTAGATCAAAAAGGAAAATAAATGAGTAAGAAAACAAAATTTAAGCAAACAACAGCAAAAGGAGTGAGAATATTATGTTATGATCCACACTGAGTTTCTGCAGATCTCTCTCTGGGTGTAGATGGCTCTCTTCATTACAAGATCATTGGAAGTGGCATCTGTCATCTCATTGTTGGAAAGAGTCACATTCATCAGAATTGATTGTCCTATAATATTGATGTTGCCATGTACAATGATCTCCTGGTTCTGCTCATTTCACTCAGCATCAGTTCATGTAAGTCTCTCCAGGCTTCTCTAAAATCATCCTCCTGGTTGTTTCTTATAGAATAATAACATTCTATAACATTCATATACCATAACTCATTTAGCCTTTCTCCACTGATGGGTATCCACTCAATTTCCAGTTTCTTTAGGTCTTTTGTCCTTAAGTAAGCCTTTTGTTCAAGTGGACTTTTAATTACAGTCCCACTCCAGGTGGAAGTCTCTAGAAACCCCACCTTTATTATATCCAATCAGAAAACCAAGCCATGATGTCAAACCCTTAGACTATCTTTCCCTATAAAACATCTGTTCATATTGTATATATCCTCAGAAACTTCTCTATGAATTTAGCTGCCTGTCAGTGATATACTCCTGCCTTCTGTTGTCTTTCTCTTTATTATAGTTAATTCCCTTTTGGGATTAGTCTTTTAAACTTGAGGAATTTAGCCTATAAGTCAATGATATACCCCCACCTCTTGCTATCTTCCCTTTAATGGCGTCTTCCTCCTAGTTCCACTAGGGAACTTTTCTTTCCCCTTTGTTAATTGTTAAAACTCCTTTTGTTACTAAAACCCTTTATGGATTTGGCCTGCTCTTAGCCGGGTAATAAAATCATTGCCCTTTGATTTGGAGGATGTCTAAACCTACAAATTCTTTTGAAATGACTGGATTCACTGGCCTGTAACCTCAATATACTTTTGGAATACCACCCACATCCCATCATTTTGTGGCCTGGTACAGGAAGAGTCTGGCCTCATTCAGTAACCTCAACAATATGATATTAAAATAGAGAGGAGCGGTCTAGCATTTATTCTGAGAATGAAAATCAACAAATATTTGTGTTCAAGGTAGTGAATAAAACTAGAGACTCTTTTTTGGGGAGAGGAAGAATTAGCTAATTTCATTTTCTTTCTTTCTTTTTTAATAATAAAGCTTTTTATTTTCAAAACATATGCATGGATAATTTGACAACATTGACCCTTGCATAAGCTTGTGTTTCAGATTTTCTCCTCCTTCCCACCCCCTCCTCTGGATGGCAAGCAATTCAATATATGCTAAACATGTTAAAATATATGTTAAATCCAATATGTATAAACATATTTATACAGTTCTCTTGCCGCACAAGGGAAATCAGATAAAAAACATAAAGTAAATAAATAAGAAAACAAACTGCAAGAGAACAACAAAGAGTAAGAATATTATGTTGTAATCCACACTCAGTTCCCCACAGTCCTCTCTCTGGGTGTAGATGGCTTTCTTCATCATGCAATCATTGGAACTGGCATCAATCATCTCATTGTTGGAAAGAGTCACGCTCATCACAATTGATTGTCGTATAATATTGATGTTGTCGTGTATAGTGATCTCCTGGTTCTGCTCATTTCACTTATCATTAGTTCATGTAGGTCTCTCCAGGCCTCTCTGAAATCATCCTGCTGATCATTTCTTACAAAACAATAATATTCCATAACATTCATATACCATAGTTTATTCAGCCACTCTCCAACTGATGGGCATCCATTCAGTTTTCAGTTTCTTGCCATTACAAAAAGGGCTGTCACAAACATTTTTGCACATGTGGGTCCCTTTCCCTCCTTTAACATCTCTTTGGGATATAGGCCCAGTAGAAACACTGCTAGATCAAAGGGTATGCACAGTTTGATAACTTTTTGAGCATAGTTCCAAATTGCTCTCCAAAATGGTTGGATCCATTCACAGTTCCACCAACAATGTATCAGTGTCCCAGTTTTCCCACATCCCCTCCAACATTCATCGTTATCTTTTCCTGTCATCTTAGCCAATCTGACAGGTATGTAGTGGTGCTAATGTCATTTTCAAAAGGAAAAGGGAAAATTAACTGAAGAAATTATAACAAATGAAGAAGATATAAAGGATATTATTAGGAATTACTTTGCCTAACTAAGTGCCAATAAATTGATAACTGAAACAGGTGAATTTTAATAAAATAAGAGAATTTGTGAGGCACTGTGTGGAGTTTACAAAGGTAATTAGAACCTAGGATGTGTGTGTATAGAGCTTATCATCTAAGAGCCCAGATAAGAGTTGTTTACAGATAATATGAATTAGAAAACAATATATGAATTAGAGAACAATACAAGTTGTGTGTGTGTGAGAGAGAGAGACAGAGACAGACAGAGACAGACACACAGAGACACAGAGACACACACACACATAGAGACACACACACGACACACATACACACACACAGAGGGATTAGAGGAAAGACCTGTATGACCTATACAAAATTTTAGAAAAAAGGCATTGGGCCGAATAAGTTCAGAGAAAGCATGATCAGAGCAGGCCTCATGGAAATATATGTAATACTAATTACAACTAATATTTATATAGCCCTTTAAAATGCTTTATATGGCATATCTATAGCCCATGTGTAAAGTACTTTTCTTATGCCATCTCATTAATCCTCACAATGACCCTGAGAAATGAAGTACTATTTTTATTTCCATTTTACTGAAACTGAAGCTCAGAGAGTTTAAACTTGCCAAAGATTACATAGCAAGTATCTGAGACGAGGTTTAAAAACTTTTTTTCCAATCAAGAGAAAAATCTACATTATATGTCAGTCATATAAATATTGTTTTATAAGCATGTCTAAACATGTGTAAATGTGTATGTGGGTATCCATATAGATGTGTGTATAGATATATGTATATATGTACAGATATGAATATATTTGTGTATATAGACATCTATGTATGTGTGTACAGCATGCATATAGGTATAATAAATATATCCATGCTTAATTGTAGACTTGAGGGAGGCGGGGGATGAAAGGGAGGGAAGAAAATAAAGTAAAAAGTAAACAGCAGAAAACAAAAGGAAGCTTTGCTACAAGGAAGCAAAGATGAAATATGAACAGTCATGAATATAATGTCTTCTATTGTTATATATGCTTTCTTGAAATGGAAATTTATTGTTCCATATTTTGAATCCTTCTTGATTTTCTATTGGGTACAAGACAATGTTTTGTTTCATTTTTTTTTAATTTTCCTTTTCTATCTTTCTTTTTCTATTTTGCTTTTTCTTATTTTGTATTGCTTTAAATAAATATTTTTTAAAAATAAAACTATTTTTTGGTAGGGGGAGAAATTAACACTTGGATTCTTCTGCTATTAGTATCTATCATTAATTTTTCTATAGCAAGAGAGAACATAGGAGTGAAAGAGGAGCCTCTGAGATGCTCCTGGGACCTCTTTTCCTTTTCCCCTTTCCCCTTAGTTGGGCCATCTTGTACCTTCTGTGTAAATAGATGAGTTTACCTATAGTGTAACCAAATAGAAGACAGTTTCTAGTTTTTGTCTTCTAGATGGTGAGGATAGATTCATGGATTTTGGAAAAGCAAGGGCCTGACACATAGTAAGTGTTTTATAAGTGCTTATTCCTGCCACTTTGTATGGTCATGTGACTATAATTTGTTCCCTAAGTAACCTATTTATTTCATGTTGGGTATTTATAAGGTGAGAGTATCATTTTCTCCAAGGAGTGAGAAATCTTACATAGGTATGTTTTATTACAATGCTTTTATTTCACATAGTTTTAATGCTTTACCAAATGCCATGGGGAACCACAAAGTAAATAAAGTGAGTCCCCACTGTTGGGGAGTCTACAAAATAATTGGTTAGTTGGTTGTCCTTCATTCTTCAAGAGGACCAACATGACATCACTATGTTAGAGTCAAGTTACAGTGTGTCTGACTGGAATAGGAGACAATATAATATAACATAAGAGGGACTTTGCAAAAGGAAAACACACAATGCATATCTCTTTCTATATTTGTACAAATGTTGACTTCTTGTCCCCTAGGGATGAGGAAATTGAGATCAGGAGTAATTAACAAGATAGAAATTATGATCTCAAAGGGTAAAGATAATAATGTGCTGGGATCAAACCACGGTCTTCATTGAGGTACCTTAGGAGCTAGAAGCTAAGAATCCTGGTTCCTTCCTGGACCTGGAAAGAAGGAAGAGGAGAGTCAGAGAAAAATATGAGGGGAATAGCAGCCCAAGTCATCTGTGAATGATGTCTTTATCCTTTGAGATGGAGTTTCTTGGGTGTTTTATTTTGAGGGAAAGACATGCTCTCTGCTCAACCAGCTGATTATAGTCCACTGTAAGTGATAAAAACACACTTACATTCCATTGCACCCTGGTCAAAACTGTTTTGTAATCACATCATTAGTTAATTATGGAAAACATAGCTGATCTAGGAAGCCAGGGAACTAGAGAAAATTTATTTGGGATAGAGTAGGAGACAGAGATAATGGACAGTTTGTTATAGGTCCAGTTCTGCTAGAACAGCAGGTTGGATAAATAGATTGGGGCAGATTTAGAATGACTTGATGGACAAGGATAGAAAATTCAGAATTTGTTCTGGAGGCAGTGGGGCACCATAATAGATTTTAGAGGAAAAGAGTAATATAATGAAAAGGATTTAGAAAGATTTCTTTGGTAGTTGCATGCAGAATGGATTAGAGTAAGGAACAACTGGAAGCAAGGGGACAAGTTTGTCTCTTACACTAATCTAAATGTGGAAAATTAAATATGTGAACTGAATTGATGATATTGGGAATGGAAAGGAAAGCTGGTTACAAGAAAGAGTATCAAGGAAGAATCCAAATTTTTGGTGACTAAATACGATAATGAAGGAAAGAAAGTATAAATGTTGACTTGAAGGTATGAAGTATAGTGGTAGAAAAATAAAATAAAGGGGAAGTCAGTTTGAGAAGATAGTGAATTATGTATATCTCATTTTGAGTTTGGTTTGATACTGGGGCATACAAGTAGAGTTTGAATGTTTTTCTCCTTAAATCTTTATTTTTAACTTCTTATTGGATATTTCATACTAGTTGTCCTTTAGGCATCTCAGATTCAATGTGTCTAATTCAAAACTTAGGATCTTGACATTCTTTTTCTAAACATTCTTATTATTGTTCAAGAAATCACCATCCTAATAAATCAATTTTGGTACCTCCAAGTCATCCTCGGCTCTTCATTCTAATTTACTCCACATATCCAATCAACTGCAAATTTTGTTATTACTTCCACAACATCTCTTGTAGGTGTCCCTTTCTCTACTCACACATCGAATCCTGATTCAGGATCCTATCAGCTCCTCCATGGAATATTATAATCATCTCTCAATTGATCTCTCTCATTCAAACCTCTACCTACTCCCATGGTTACCAATGCCATTTTTTCCAAACTGTTGTTCTGACCATGTCAATAAATTCTAATGGCTCTCTAGATTAAATAAAAACTTCCTGCTTGATATTTAAAGCCCTAAACAGCTTGATCCAGTCTTGTTGCAAATTACTTTCATTTACTCTACAAGATCTCCTTACTGTTCTTTAGATGTGATTATGCATATTTTGTCTCTGAGCCTCAAAAGCCTCCATATCTGAAATGCATTTTCTCTTTAATTTTACTTCTTAGTATTTCCAGTTTGTTTCATGCCTTACTCATGTCAAGCCCAGTTTCTACATGGAATCTTTCCCCACTTTGCCCCCTCCACTAACTAGTTCCTCAGTATAAAAAGTACCATGTTTTTATTTTGTATATATTCTGTATATCTCTCTATATATTGTCTCCCCCTATAGAATGGAAATATCTTGAAGGCAGGGACTATGTCATTTTTTTTTATTTCTCCACTCTTTAGTAGAGTGCCTGGCACATAGTAGGTACATAACAGATGCTGCTATATCATTGCTGGACAGGTAACCCCCAAAATAACCATCCTTGACTCTGCGATCTCCTATGTATCTTGGTCACTTTCTGGGTCTTGTCTATTCTATCCTCAAAACCTCTCTCAAACCATCCCTTTCTTTCTACTCATATAGCAACTATGCTGATTCAGATCCCCATTACTTTTTGCCTGGACTACTACAATTAATTTCCCAATTGACCTTCCTGCTTCCAGTCTCCTTTCTCCAATTCATCCTCCACACAGCTGCCAAAATAATCCTTCTGGAGTCAGATCTGATTATGTTATTCCTGTCTCAGAAGGCTTCATTGACTTCTAGGATGAAATACAAATTCACTGGCTTTGAATTTAAGGCTCTACATATTCTGTTTCCTACCTACTTTTCCAACTTTACTACCTATTACTCTCCTTTGTGAATTTTATATTGCAGCAAAACTGGATTATAAACTGATCACTGAACTTGATACTCTAATAAACTATCTTCCACTTCTTAGAATACACAATAGCTACTTAAGATACAAAATAGCTTGCAGTTTAAATATACTAAAGCTATAAATACAAGGATACACTGTATTTAATTGTGTAACTATTAAAGTCTGCCCTTCTCCTCTACACTCCTTCCTGGGATTGGTTTCTGTTCACTTAGTATCTTGTGCATAAGAGGTGAAATACAAATACATATGTACATATTATGTATGTATGTGTTGTGTTAGATTAAATTTTATACAATATAATAAACCACAAAGAGATATGGTTTGTTTAGAGGAGAGAGTCTGGAAGGTTGTGGGGTGAGGACTAAGCCTGGGAAATGTTCACAAGAAGGGATTAGAAAAAAAGCCTAGATTTAGAATTAGGAAGCATTTTAGAGATCCTTTACTCCAATCTCCCCTTATTTTACAGATGAAGGGGAACTGGGGCCCAGAGAACTTAAATAATTTTCCTAAGGTCTTGCAAGTAGTAACAGAGCCAGGATATGAAGCCAGACCCTCTTTTTTTTTTTTTTCAAATCCAGCACTCTCCCTTGTGCCAAATTACCTTCTCCATAATTCAGACTATTCTTCAGTTGACTTTAGGCCTGTTGAGTTTGAGACATTTCCCAAGCTGTTGTGAATACTTGGACCTGCCTCCTTCCCCTAAAGTTACTTTGATGAATGTCAGAGTTCAAGAGAATACAAACCAAATTTTGGTACATGCCAGACAGAATGGAACCATCAGATAAGACTGAAGGAGCCATCAGAGAAGGAGAAGAAAAACTTAAAATGTACTGACTTGTAAGGTGAGAGAGGAGTATGAATGGCCAGTGGTATCATTTATTGCTCAGAGATCAAGAAAAAATGAGATCTGAGAGGAGACCCTTGATTGTGGCAGGAAGAAGACTCTCTGGTGTTGAGAGAACCTGTTCAGTAGAGCAGTGGGGATAAAAGTTGGAAGATAAGGAGCCAGTGAACCATGAGGTAATAAAGGTAATAGGTGCTGATTATACATATAAGAAATTTGGCAATTAAAAGATTAGATGGAAAGGTAGGTAAGTAGGTAGATGGAAAGACAGACAGATAGATATAGATAGATAAAATTTTTACTAAGCATTTACTATTGGCTGAACAGCTAGATGGCTCAGTGGATAGAGTGTTAGCTCTGAAGACAGGAAGATCTGAGTTCAAATCTGGTCTCAGACACTTATTAGTTCTATGACCCAAGGCAAAGTCACCTAATTTGTTTGGTTTAACCCATTGCAGTAGAAAATGAAAAACCACTCCATTTCTTTTCTAAGAAAGTTCCTTGGTCAGTATTAGCATGCTTTGATCCACAGGGTCATGAAGAGTTGGACTTGATTGAATGACCAAACAATACCGCCAGTCAAACAAGGGGTTAAATTCTGGGAATAAAGGTGTAAACAACAAATCTGTCCTCAAGAAGTTTACATTCAGTGGAGCAATACCAAATATAAAGGAGAGCTAGAAAGGGGTGGGGTAGTCTCCCCCCAACCCCAACCCCTCAAAAGTGAGTTGGAAGCTTGGTTTTGGAGTGAAACAGGGAAAAAGCTCAACTATCAGAGCCCGAGGTGGAGTCCAAATTTCCTTCGGGGAGGAAGTGGGGGATGAAAGCCAGACTCTATTTGAAGGGGATGAAAGGGTCAAGTAAAGACTTTTTTCAAGATTGGGAACTTTTGTGAAAGTTGGGAGGGAGAAAATATTCAGAATATTTAGAACAGATGTTTCTTTCCTGGTCAAGCCACACATGTGTGTGGCAGAAGAATAGGAGAGGCTTTGGTGGGGCCATAGCCTTGAGGATGGTCTACAGGTAAGAGGACAATTAGTTCATATGGAAATAGATAGTCAGAAAGTTCTAGATCTCTGGTCCAACTTAAGTCTTCAGAAAATAGAAGGAATGCTGTCCAGACTGAAATAGTCAATCAATCAGTCAATAAACTTTTAGTAAAGACTTACTATATACCAGATATTGTGCTAAGCCTTGGGAATACAAAAAGAAGCAAAAGATAATTCGTGCTCCCAAGGAACTTGCCATTTAATGTGGGGATACAAGAAGCAAACAAACAAGCTTCATACAGGATAATTAGAAAATAATTAAAAGAGGAAGAGCATTAGAATTAAAAGGAGTTGAGGAATGTTTCTGATAGACAAGCAGTATCTTGGAGTTTAATATAAATAGGGAAGTCTACTTCATACTGTAACTAGAATATGCCTGTTGATCTTATGATAGAAGCTGTATGACTTCTGCTCCATTCTCTCCCCGAATAGAAGAAATATCTATCAAATACATCATAGAAAAATATCTATAAAATTCAGAAAAGAATAAATATCTATGGAAAAGAAAATAATATCTATAAAGTACATTAAAAATTTAAATAATAGGAGGCAGTTAAGTAGTAGCCATTCTCTACCCTGATTATATCAATGGGTAAAACCCTAAGGTGGAGGAGATAAAAACTATCTGGAAAAAACTTATGAGGGTAAAGAAAGCTGTCAATAACTTTGTACTCTCCAGTCTTCTGTCAGAAAGTATGGAGATTAACAAAGCTCCCTGGACAGACAGACTGGAATTCACTAAAGTCTCTTGGTTTGGCTTCAGGATGATCAGATTCAGGATCACCATTACCCTACCTGAGTTTTAAGTTAGTCTTTCCTTCTTTTCTCCTAACCTCTCAATCTAAGTTCCTTGAAGGCAAGGCCTGACTTCATTTTTACCGTGTTTTTTTTTTTTTTTTTTTTTTGTATCTTCAGCTAGCATACAGTAAATACTTAATAAATGCTTATTTCTTCTCCTCCTGTAACTTAGTCTTCTTTGGGCACACTCAATTCCAACATGGAGATGCCCTTGCAGGGCCTTTTGAGTGTGCTCAGTTTGCTTAACATGAAACCTGATGCATCTCCCACCATGGGGATGGAGGTAGTCTCCTTTAATTGGTTACCTGCATCTTCAAAACTTTCAAGACTGAGCCTTTCATTCTCTTTCCTATCATCATCTTGAGCTGTGCTTTTTTTAGTGACTCTTATATGCTGCTCTCATCATGGATACCATGAACCAAACTGATGGGGGCAAAGAAGGATTTCCCCTCTGTTGAGGTAGAAGACACCCCAACAATGTTAAGGTCCCCAGGTCAGTGTTGCAAGTATGGCGAAAGAATTCGCAAACTCAGTTTGTCTCCAAGTGAAGGAGCAAAGATTTATTGATGCTACTAACAACAGGCTAAGTTCCAAAAGAAGTTAGCAAGAAAGTAAATTTATAGGGGAAAGTTAGAGAAACCAGGTGCTTCATGTTACCGATATGCTAATTTTATGGCTTAGAGGTGGAGCTGAGGAGTGATCTGGTTCTGCCTTTGTGCGCAGGTGCAATGCCCATAATTCTCTGGGCAGTGCTTATGGGAAGAACCTTGCAGAAGTGTGTTTTTAGTCTGAAACATCACTAGGTCAAGTGGCAGACACTCAATTTTGTTCTGACACCTCATTATTGTTGCTCATTAGTCTTAGAAACCCTGCTATCACAGACCAACAGGCTGTTATCTGACAGCCAGCACTATTTGTGGCCTCAGCATCCTGACCTTGGGAGTGGTCTAGTTAAAAATTATATATTTTTATCTGACCAGTATGGACATGGTAAAATTTAATACATTTGGCCTTCAAATGGTGATTACCACGATGGTTTTTGCTTTGCTATTAAAGATATAATTTCGTGAACTTTTCGTTTGTTAAATGTAATGCAGATCATTTTGCCTGCAATCCTGGTTCCAAGGTTGGAGTCAGCATGGTTTACACTCCTGGATCCCATGTTCTATTACCCCAAATTGAGGACAGAACAGAAACAGACCTTTTCCAGGCCCTTTTTGGGGGGAGTCAAGGCAAAAGAGAGGGAGCAGGGGAAAGAAGTCTTTTCCCCTCTTACTGGTTCAGTTTATGGTATCTGAACTGAGTACAGTCGAGTTACCAAAAAGAGTTCAGCCAAGAAAGACGGTGGGTGAGACAGGGAATAGCTCGGTCTCACAGTTTTAAAAGTCCAGGCAATCAATTAAAGGAAGTTATCATGTAGGGGATGCAGCAGGCTCCATGTTGGGCAAATTGGACATACTCAAAAGACCATTCAAGGTCTTGTCTGGGCTTGCCCAAAGAAACCCTGATTATATTTCCTTCTGGTGAATAAAGTCAACAAATTCCATCTCTGACATCATGAGATTGACAATCGCTCATAGAAAAGTTTTCCCCAGAAAGACTGCCAAGATCTCTGTCATCTTACCATACTGACCCAAGTCAAATAAGTCCTAAATGCTCAAGTCAACACTACCTCAAGTCATGGAGAAAATCCTTGTCTAGTAGGGACATTATTTTCAAGTTCCTTCAGAGGAGCTTTCATCAATGGAAATCGTTAGCTACTGTGAAGACATTTTGGATTACAAACCCTGTAGCTTCCACTCAGAAAACCTCTATCAGGTGGTCAATAAACATTTACTAAGCACCTATCATGAACCAGTCACTGTTCTAAATGCTGGAGTTATACAAAGAGGCAAAAGAGTCCCTGCCCTCAAGGAATTTATAATCTTTTAGAAGAAGGTAGTTTGATTCTTGCCCAGCTCTTGTCATTTCTCAGGCTAAATAATTTGTCTTATTGCCCAATGTATAAGGTCTACCCAAATTTGATCAGAGTATCCCATTTTTTTCATTTCCCTTTCTGTTAATCCCATTAAACAGAATAATTTAATTTAAAAAAAATCCAGCAATGCATTAAAAAAAATTGTGAAATTGTTGAGACTGTTATAGAACAATACCCAATCCATCTAGATTTTCAGAAACTGGGAGACAGGGGCAATCATTACACCTTCCACACGAGAGGCAGCCAATTTCCTCTCAGATCTGGCCTTGTAAAGGGCATCACATATAAACCTCACCCAACATTTCATCTGCAGTTTGGACTTTCATTCAGTCAGCTGGGATCCAGCTCCCACGTAAGGAACAGATTAAACTGCCATCCATCAAGGTGAAGGATAATTATTGCTTATGTCAGACAACACCTGTTTTTGTAGCATTCCTCAACTCAGTTAAACTGGAGACAGGCTAAACTTTCCACTGAATTTTCTATCTGACAGTTGCCTTCGGCAGTGTGTCTGTGGAGTACCCTTATATTCATCTATGTATATATTTGGGGACAAATTAAAAATGTCATTGGTGAAATATAACTTGAAAATATTTTTGAAAACCATCTGTAATACCTACATACATATGTATGTATAAACAGATATATGAGTGTGTTTGTATGTAGTATATATATATATATATATGCATATGCATATATGTGTATACACACATACATAATAGATAAGTATAAAAGACTGAATAGAAAGTGAAAATAAAGCTTCTAGTTACCACTAGGGAATAAGACATTGCTAATATATTTTTGTTATATTTACCATGTATGCTATCCTTGACAGATACTCCCAGTAAGGAATCTTGGTAATGGAATCATTTTGCACTTTGGGATTTAATACAATTTTCTAACCCATAAAAATCCAGCAGCCAATTTGTGGATTTGAAAATTTTATTCCTATCTCTCCAGTTTCCCTCTTTCTTTCTCCCTCCCACTTGCCTTTTTCTTCTCTTTTCCCCTACTTATTTCTCCTTCCCCCCTCTGCCTCTCTTTATTGTTTCTTTCTGCTTTCTTTCATTCCCTCCTTCCTTTGTCTTCTTCCTTTCTTCTCCCCTCCTTCTACTCTCTCTAGTTCTGTCATGCAAAGAAGGCTGCTTTATTTATTATAATTATGCCTGCTTGTTGCCTATTTTCCAAGAATGTTTAAGGGAACCAAATTGAAACCTATTTATAGATAATCTTGTTAGAAACAAACTAGGATAGGCTATATTGCATTATGCAATGAACTCTCAGAATGATTCTGGATTATCTATAATGAATTTTTAAATAACGGGCTAATAACTCCTCCAATTCTCATGGAACTCTTTACTATGAAGAAATTTTTGAATGAAGCATTTATTAAATGCTTACTATATGGAAAGTACTGTGCTAAATGTTAGGAATGCAAAAAGGAAAATAAGACAGCCCCTGCTCTCAAAGTACTCATATTTTAATGGGAGAAACAACACATGTGGAAGGTTTCAGTTAGAAGTCAGATGGAAAGTCCCATGGTTCTTAGGATGAAGAGACACAACAGATTTTAATACCTCTTCTTTAATGACATTTCCATAATAATCTTAGCAGTTTCTGAAGTCAAATCATTTGACAGTCCCAAGGGCTTTTATTGAGGGGGGAAAAAAGTACAGTGGCATGTGATATTAATGGGAAGAGAAATGGACCTGGGTTCAAATCTCATCTCTGGAACTGCCTACGCTGAGTAATTATAGGCAAGCTAGTTAATCTCTGATCCACTAGCAGCCCTGTGAGACTGCAAGTGATACAAGTAAGTTAAACCAAGAAATTAATTATTTCTCTACCTATGTGGGCAACAAATTCTGCTGTCTTGACTTGGAAGCCAATCTTTGTCTCGCTAAAACATGATGCGAATATTGCCAAGAACCTGAGGTCAATCTCTGGAAACCTGTAAGAAACAGAGCTTTACCTGCTCTGTTTGAAGATACCAGCCTATACCTATAGTCCCTGCTCACTAGTCCCAAAATGGGTACATCTAATTACAAAAAAAGAATAGATTTAGACAGTAAGGAGGCATGCATAAAAACCCAGAACTGAAAAATTTCCTCAAAAGTCACAATCTAGCTCTTGGAAGAGTATTATTTTTGAAAATAATACTTTTTTCAAGTTGAATGATAGTATATTAGTACTATCTCTAATTTATTAAAAATTGTGATTAAAGTAAAGCAAAAGTAAAAGTAGAACTAGTTAAAAGAAGCAGGGAAATTACATTTTCCTAAAAAGGACAAATGAAGTAAAAAAAAAAAGTTTGTACATATAGACAAATGAAGTAATATAAAAAATTTATCATAAGTTTCTCTGATAAAGCAATTGTTTCTTTTTGTTGTTGTTGCTTTCTGAGACAATTGGAGTTAAGTGACTTGCCCAGGGTCACACAGCTAGGGAATGTTAAGTATCTGAGACCAGATTTGAACTCCGGTCCTCCTGACTTTAGGGCTGGTGCTCTATCCACTGTACCACCTAGCTGCCCCAAAGCAATTGTTTCTTAAATATATAGGGAACTGAGTCAAATTTTTAAAAAGTAAAAGCTATTCCTCACTTGATAAATGATCAGTGGATATGAAAGTTTTCTAAAAAGGTTTTTAAAAAAGAAGAAAAAAAAATCTGTAGTCAAATGAAAACAGGATCAAAATCTCTATGACTGGAGAGATACACACTGAAACAGCTCTAGGGTACCACCCCATACCTATCAGAAATAAAAAATGACAGAGGGGATAAAGGAAAATAGGTACACTAATAAACTGTTGGTGGAGTTGTGAATTAGTCAAGTCATTCTGTAAGACTTCAAAAGAAAAAGAAAAAGAGCTATATGTACAAAAATATTAATAGCAGTACTTTTACGCTGGGAAAGAATTAGAAATTAAGGGAATGACAATTAGTTGGGGAATTGATTGTACAAGTCATGGTGCATGATTGTGATGAGATATTATTCTTCTGTGAGAAATTATAAGAGGTTTTAGGGGGAAAAACCATGACAAGATGTATATGAACTAATACAAAATGACGTGACAGTTGTTGTAATGATGATATTGTAACACGATCAACTGTGGAGGAGTTGAATACTTTGATCAGTACAATGAGCCAAGACAATTCTAAAGGACTAATGATGAAAAAGAAATGTTACTGACCTTCAGAGAAAGAACTGGTGAACTCTGAGTGGCAAATGAAATACAATTTTTTTGCTAGATGGCTAATATAGAAAGATTTTTTTGCATCATTTCACATGTATAATTGCTATAATTTTGCTTGCTTCCTCTGTACAAAAAGGTATTCTAAGGCTATAACTTAACTGGACAAAAATTAATTAAATAATTAATTGAAATTCATGAATACAGTAGGGATATTTATTTGGCATTCATTTCTACAAAAATACCTTGCAGTATGTTTTATCTTATAATTACTTAATAAATGTTGTTTGATTCAAAGAAAGAAAAGTACCACCATTTTAAAAATATCTAAATTTTCCCCCAATGCAGGTAAAGATAGTTTTCAACGTGCATTTTTTAAAGAAACATCACCACTTTTAAGGCTTTAAAATATTGTTATGGATCCAAGAAAGAAGATAATTCATTATTTAATCAAGCAATGAAATTATCAATTGAAAAGCATTTATTAAATATCTACTGGGCATTATTGATTTGTCATCATCATCATTATCAACAAGAACATCATAACTACCATATTACTGGAATCAAAATAAAGTCATGAGCTTAGGTCCAAAAAACAATGTCAAAATTGCAGAATGAGGGAGGTACTGCTAAATAACAGTTTTTATGGAAAAAAGATCTGTGGTTCTGTGGATTATAAATTCAACATGAGTCAACAGGGTGTTATATTAGAGATATGGAGACAGAAATGAAGGAAGGAAGAAAGCAATAGAAAGAAATTTTTTAGGAAGAAAGGAAAGAAGGATAAAGGAAGGAAGGGAGTAAGGAAGACAGAAAGAGACAAAAAGAAAATTAATGTTGTATTGGGCTACATTAAGAGAGCCATCATGTCTACACCAAAGGACTTTATAATTCTTTTGCTCTCTGTCCTGGTCTGACTACATTTGGAATATTGTATTCAGTTCTAGATACCACATTTTGGAAACAACACTGATGAGGTGAAGAGCATCCAAAGGACAACAGCTAGGGGGATGGTAAAAGAATTGGAGACTATGCCATAGTAATCAATCAATCAACCAACATATATTTCTGTATGTAATCTTCCCAACCCACACTTGAATGATGGGTCAAGTTCCTAGAAAAAGGCTACTTTTCTCCTCAGAGTTGTAGGGGTAACCCTGAAAGATTAGTGCTAGCTTTCTAATATTGTAGCTTATAAACCTCCATCTAATATATTTCTTTCCACCAATGTCATCTTTATTTACTATCTTTCCACCATTATGTAACCCCAATACATTGGCTTTGACCATTTGATATCACCTCAATATCACTGATAACCAATTAATATTAACTTTTGCAAATAGATATTTATTGAAAAGATATAGCAAGGACCAGATTACAAAAATAACCCATTTAACTGGGGCATATTATCCTTTACCAACTCAGTTCCTGGTCAGAATGGGCTCAAACTTTAAATGGTATCTACAAATCATTCTTTTCACCAATTCCACTTTTGTGTATCACAGCTTCAGTTCCCTTGATTACAGGTGTCATGGCTACTGGATTGATCCACAACTGGTCTAGGTCAAACAAATTGTTCTTTGGGCTGCTATGTGGCACAGTGAATAGAGTGCTAAACCTGGAATATGGAAGACTTGAGTTAAAATCTGGCTTCACACACTCCTTAAATGTGTGACTCTGGGCAATTCACTTAATCTCCGTTTACCTCAGTTTCCTCATCTGTAAAAAGGGGGTAATATAGTCCCTATTTTACCTTATTGTTGTGAGAATCAAATAATTGTAAATCACTTAACACAATGCTTCACATATAGTAAATACTTTATAAATGTTAGTTGCTATTTTATTGTTATTACTATTATTATCTTATTACTATTGTATCATGTGAGCTCACTGGTTTTGTTTGTTGCAGTTTGTTGCAGACTCTACTATGAACTCCTTTTCATGGTGGTTCTCTCAGACTTTCAACATTCACAAAAGGATAAGAGCTGCCTGTTCATATCCTTTGATCAATTATCATTTGGGGAATAATTTTTATTTTTTATAAATTCAAATTTTCTATATGCTTGAGAAATGAGACCTTTATGGCAGAGAAATTTATTGGAAAACTTTAAAATATTACTTCATTGTCAAAAATATCTTTTAGCAAATGTAATTTCTCTGATTATCTTCTTTTAATTAGGTCTGTTTTTATTTTTGTTTTGTCTGAGATCATAATTTTTTTTTTGTTTTTTACCTCAGCTGAAACAGAATAGATTCTTTCCACTTCCTTATTTTCACTCTGAGTGTGTCTTTCTGTTTTACTTTTAAATAACATATTCAGCCCTGAAGTCAGGAAAATTTGAATTCAAATCTGGCCTCAGACATTTAACACTTCCTAGCTGTGTGACCCTGGGCAAGTCACTTAACCCCAATTGCCTCAGCAAAAAATAAATAAACAAACAAACAAACAAATAGCATAGTATTGGATTCTAGTTTCTAATACATTCTGTTATCTGCTTCCATTTTATGAATTCCCCTTTATAGTTTCACAAATCCCTAGTTGTGTGACCCTAGGCAAGTCACTTAACCCCAATTGCCTCAGCAAAAAGCAAAAAATAAATAAAATAAATACTTTCACATTTACAGTTATGATTACTGTGTATTTCTCTTTGTTTTCAATATTCTCTCAGTCTTTTTACCTTGTCTGTTTTCAAAAGTCTATTTTGTTTCTGACTCCTGTCTCCCTTAATCCACTCTCCTTTTTATGGCCTCCTTCCATTTCTCTTATCTCCATTCCTTTTTACTTTCCTATTGAGTAAGATAGATTTCTATACCCAACTAAGTGTGCATATCTGTTCTTCTTTATTTGAACCAATTCTGATGAAAGTAAGATTTTGTAGCCCCCATTTCATTTTCCCTTTTATTGTAAAAGCTTTCTTTCATGTCTCTCTCATGTGAAATAGCTCCCCATTCTTTTTCCCTCTTCATCTCATACATTACTTATTCTTGTCTATACAATTTTTGCATCATCTTAATATAATTGACTCATATTAATGTCTCTGTCTATGTAGTCTCTTTCTCACTGCCCTAATAATGATAAAGTTCTTAGGAGTTACATCTATCATCATCATCTATATTTAGGAAGATAAACAATTTAACCTTATTAAGTCCCTTATGATTTTTCTTTCACCAGTCTTGTGTTTGAATATCATATTTTCTTTTTTTTTTTTTGTTTAATTAGTGCAATTCTTTTTTTTTTTTTTTTTTGCTTTTTGCTGAGGCAATTGGGGTTAAGTGACTTGCTCAGGGTCACACAGCTAGGGAATGTTAAGTGTCTGAGACCAGATTTGAACTCAGGTCTTCCTGACTTCAGGGCTGGTGCTCTATCCACTGTGCCACCTAGCTGCCCCGCAATTCTTTTTTTAATGTGCAAACATATTTATACAATTCTCTTGCTGCACAAGAAAAATCAGATCAAAAAGGAAAGAAAATAAGTAAGAAAACAATGCAAGTGAACAACAACAAAAAGAGCGAGAATGTTATGGTGTGATCCACATTCAGTTCTCACATCCTCTCTCTGGGTGTAGATGGCTCTCTTCATCACAAAATCATTAGAAGTGGCATCAATCATTTCATTGCTGGAAAGAGTCATGTTCATCAGAATTGATTTTTCTATGATATTGATGTTGCCATGTATAATGTAAAATGATCTCATTCTGCTAATTTCACTTAGCATCAGTTCATGTAAGTCTTTCCAGGCCTCTCTAAAATCATCCACCTGATCATTTCTTATAGAACAATAATATTCCATAACATGCATATACCATAATTTATTCATCCATTCTCCAACTGATGGGCATCCATTCAGTTTCTAGTTTCTTGCCACTAGGAAAAGGGCTGCTACAAGCATTTTATCTGTGCAATTCTTATATACGTATTTCCATATTTATCGTTCTGCACAAGAAAAATCAGATCAAAAAAGAAAAAAATGAGAATAAAAAAAAAAAGCAAACAGACATCAAAAAAGGTAAAAATACTATGTTGTGATCATTCAGTACCCACAGTTTTCTTTTTGGATGCAGATGGCTCTCTCCATCACAAGACCATTAGAACAAGCCTGAATCATTTCATTGTTGAAAAGAGCCTAGTCTATCAAAATTGGTCATCATATAATCTTGTTGTTGCTGTGTACAACTTTCCCTTGGTTCTACTCATTTCACTTAGCATCAGTTTGTGTAAGTCTCTCAAGGTTTTTCTGAAATCATCCTGTTGATCATTTCTTATAGAATAATAATATTCCACAATATTCATATACCATAACTTACCATTTTTCAATTGAAGAATGGCTTGAATTCTTATAAATTTGAAGCAATTATCACTCTATATTTTAGAAATGAGGGCTTTATCAGAACCCTTGGATGTAAATTTTCCCCCAGTTTAATGTTTCCCTTCTAATCTTGGCTGCATTGATTTTGTACATATAAACCTTTTTAATTTAATATAATCAAAATTATCCATTTTGCATTTCATAATGTTTTCTAGTTCTTCTTTGGCTATAATGAATATCATATCTTTTATCTAGTCCTGATCTTTTCATCAGGAATGCTTAAAAGCCATATACTTCATTAAATATCCACTTTTCCTCCTAGAGGATTATATACTCAATTTTCTTAGCTAGGTTATTCTTGGTTACAATACTAACTCCTTTGCTTTCAGGAATATATTCCAAGCTCTTCTCTACTTTAACACAAAAGTGGCTGAATCTTGTGTGATTCTGACTGTGGCTTAATGATATTTGAAGTGTTTCTTTCAAGTTGTTTGCAATATTTTCCCCTTGACCTGAGAGCTCTGGAATTTGTCTATAATATTTTGGGGAATTTTCATTTTGAGATCTCTTTCAGGAAGTGATCAACAAATTCTTTCAATTTTTATTTTACTTTCTGGGTCTAAGATATCAGCGCAGTTTTCCTTGGTAATTTCTTGAAATATGATACTTAGGTTCTCTTTAAAAATCATGACTTTCAGGAAATACAACAATTCTTAAATTCTCTCTCTTTCATCTTCTATCTATTTTCCAAGTCAGTTGCTTTTCCAATATTTCACACTTCTATTTTTTTCCATTCTTAAACTTTGTTTTATTGTTTCTGCATAGTCATTAGGTTTCACTTGCCTGATTTTAATTTTTAAGCAATTATTTTTTCTGTGAGTTTTTTTTTTTTTTTGCTTTTTTGCTGAGGCAATTGGGGTTATGTGACTTGCCCAGGGTCACACAGCTAGGAAGTGTCTGAGACCAGATTTGAACTCAGGTCTTCCTGACTTCAGGGGTGGTGCTCTAACCACTGTGCCACCTAGCTGCCCCATTTTCTGTGAGTTTTTATACCTCTTTTTCCATTTAGCCTTGCTTTTATTGGAATTTTTCTTTTCAGCTATTTTTTTTGTTGCTGTTACCTCTTTTACCCTTTGGTCAATTCTGGTTTTTAAGGTGTTATTTTCTTCAGTATTTTTGATGTCTTCTTGTGTTTCTTTTATCAAGTTGGTAATTCTCTTTTCATAATTTTTTGCACCACTTCCATTCATTTCCCCAATTTTTCCTTTACCACTTTTATCTTTCTTGGATGCTTTCAGGAATTGTTATTGTAGTTGTGTACAAGTTTAATTTTTCTTTGAAGTGTTGCTTTTAGCTATTTTTTAAAATCATTATCTTCTGAGTTTGTAGCTTGATTTTCCCTGCCACCATAGTAACTTTTAATGGTCACATTCTTTTGTTGTTGTTGCTTGCTCATTTTTCCAATCTATTTTTTTGACTTTGAATTTTAAATTAGAGTTGGGCTCTACTCACCAGGTGTGATGCGTGTGGCACTATTTCAAGCTTCATGATTTTTTTTGTAACTGTTTTCAGTACTAGTTATAGGAATCTATAAGTTTTGGGTGTTTTGAAGATGCTGTGATCTTAAAAGAATGATCACTATCCTCCTAGTCTGCACTCTGGTGTTTATCCAGGAAGAATATTGTTCTCTTATAAATGCAATCTCTAGTGCTCCTATAAGATGTGGAACTGTGATCTAGTCCCCTGCTACCTTGTAACTGACTATAAGAACTTCTCTCTACCCTGAATTATGGGTAGAATTGTGACCCAAAACTAGATATGGACAACATAGTTGCTAATGGTGTCTGGTCTGATGGAATGTCAGTTCAGGTTCCTTCATAATCTCTTTCTGACCAGTTATCCAAACCTTAGTGCCTTTGAGCTGAAAGCTCTAAAAGCTATTGTTGCCACATCAGTGTCATCAAAGTCCACTTTTGCTGCTTCTATGTGCACTTCAGGCCAGCCCCCACCCCAGTGTCACAGATGTTTCTTGCCAGTTGTTTTGCATTGTAAATATTTCTCATTCTGACCTTTTGTTGGTTATGTGGCTCCAGATTCTATTTCATGCATTATTTTAAAGTTGTTTGGAGCATAGTGTTGGGAAAATTCATCTAGGTTGCTGTCTCTACTCTGCCATCTTGACCAGATCAGAGAGAATTCTTTTTTTTTTTTTTCTTTTTTTGCTGAGGCAATTGGGGTTAAGTGACTTGCCCAGGGTCACACAGCTAGGGAGTGTTAAGTGTCTGAGATCAAATTTGAACTCAGGTCCTCCTGACTTTAGGGCTGGTGCTCTATCCACTGTGCCACCTAGCTGCCCCCAGAGAGAATTCTTAATGGAATTTTCCTACCTGAATCTTTTTTTTTTTCTTTAAACTCTTATCTTCAATTATAAACAAGGATGAAAATGACACTTCTACCCCTAAAATCTTCAGGGTTTTTTCTCCCCAAGATAGCAGAATTCTTATCAATGCTTACTAGGCTAATTCTTATAGGATATATATCCAGTATGAATTATCAAGAAGAGGTAAAGATTATGAGATTTGATAAGCCCAAGGAGGTTCTCAAGTCATATGCTAGATATATGCTCATAGAAGACAATATATCTTTCTTTTAAAAAATTTTATTGATATGTTTTATTTTTTACATCATTTTTATTGTGAAATATATTTCTCCATCCTTCTCTAAAAGGTGTCCTCCTGGTTCTGCTTACTTTGGTCCATCAGTATATTTGAATTATTCCACGCTTCTCAGAAATCTTTACATTCCTTGTTTCTCAGAGTGCAGTAACATATGTATATGTACATACCAGTTTGTTGACTCATTGCCAAGTTGATAGATGTCTACTTTGTTTTTTAGTTCTTTGTTACTATGAAAAAAAAAAAAGCATGCTTCTTTATTGTTTATGTTTGACTGATCTGGGCTCTATTTAATAGGAAGCCTCCAATCTCTCACTGCTACTTGTGTTTTTTCCCTCTGTTGTTGGATAACTTTTTCTGAATGATGCTTGTGGGTGTCCATCATCACTTCTCAACACACAATAATCTGGTTCCTTCTGAGAGATTCGAGATTCCAGCTTTGTAAGAAGATACATTTATCATTTATTTTCAAGAGTTTTCAGGGTTTCTTCTTCCTTTTCTCTTTAGCATCACATTTTTTGATTGTAGGATTCCCTCCAACTCCTCAGATCCTTCTCCTTTTAGAAGAAATGCTTGCCCTCTTTTCCCCATAACACTTCACTCTCCCTAATAACTTTGAGAATATATGGACTTTTTCCCAGTCCTTTTACCTTCTTCCCTGAGAAGGAGGCTTTATGTTCAAGTGGATCTGTGAGCCCGTTGTTTTGAGAGTTACTTCCAATATGAAGCAAACTCATTTGTGCCTACTTATCCTGTGCAACTCTTGTCTATCCCAGCAGTGGCATGTCGGTGAAACAGTGGGATATAAAGCTGGGAGAGAGAAGTTTGAAGTCAGGAAGTCCTAAGTTCAAATCCTGCCTCAGGCACTTACTCCCAACATTATTTCTTGACTGTGGTAGGAATCCTATTCTTTCTACTGTATCATTTTTATTAATCTTTTTTTTAACATCTTCATTTACCAATATATTCTTTTTCCCTTCCCCAAACAAAAACCATTCTTTACAACAAAAGAATAATAAGGAAGAAAAAAAGCAGTTCAACGAAACTGAATTGATTGTAGTCAATATTTCAACCACATCCAACAACATATGCAGTTTCATACTACATAAGATAGCTAACATAGAATTTTCATTATCATCGATTATCTTGGCTAGTCCTACTTTGTGGTTAAGGTTCACCTCCCTCCACTGGTATTCTAATAGTGTAGAATCATGTACTCTGGAATATCCATGCAGTCAAAGACTTTATTTTGCTCCTCTTTGGTTATTCAAACTACCTTGAGTTCTCCTATGAAATCTCTCCCAATTGCTTTCATTCATTTTACCAAAAGAAACCTTTCATGCTTATATACCTAGGTTCAAGTTGATAGTAGCTTAACTCATTGTTCTGAGGTTTTTTTGTAGTTATCATGTTCTATTTTTATAATTACAATATCCAAATATATATTTAAACTGAATTTCAAGTAATTTTTACCAATGGGAAAAGGGTTGTTTTTTTTTGTTTTGTTTTGTTTTTTTGTTTTTAGAAAATTATTGTGTTCAACAGGAAGTGAAAAGTCTGGAATGGTCCTAATAAGACTGGGAAGTAACAAGATTAAGAATTTGAGATTTCCACTATTGATCAGAGAAATTCAAATTAAGACAACTCTGAGGTACCACTACACACCTGCCAGATTGGCTAAAATGATAGGAAAAGATAATGATGAGTGCTGGAGGGGATGTGGGAAAGCTGGGACACTAATACATTGTTGGTGGAATTGTAAACAGATCCAACCATTCTGGAGAGCAATTTGGAGCTATACTCAAAAAGTTATCAAACTGTGTATACCCTTTGACCCAGCAGTGTTTCTATTGGGCTTATATCCCAAAGAGATCTTAGAGGAGGGAAAGGGACCCACATGTGCAAGAATGTTTGTGGCAGCCCTTTTTATAGTGGCAAGAAACTGGAAATTGAAACGATGCCCATCAATTGGAGAATGGCTGAATAAATTATGGTATATGAATGTTATGGAATATTATTGTTCTGTAAGAAACGACCAGCAGGACGATTTCAGAGAGGCCTGGAGAGACTTGCATGAACTGATGCTGAGTGAAACGAGCAGAACCAGGAGATCATTATACACAGCAACAACAATATTATATGATGATCAATTCTGATGGACATGGCTCTCTGCAACAATGAAATGTCTCAAACCAGTTCCAATTGTTCAGTGAAGAAAGTCATATACACCCTGAGCATTGGGTTTCCTTTCTCAGATATTTTTTTGTTCATGTAGATACGATTGTTCTTGCACAGCAAGATAAGTATGGAAATATGTATACATATATTCGACTTGTCAAGTATTTTAATATAATTAACATGTAGCGGACTTCCTGCCATCTAGGGGAGGGGAAGGGACTGGGGGGAAAATTTGTAATGGAAAGCTTTGTAAAGATCAATGTTGAGGAACTATCCATACATATGTTATGCAAATAAAAAGCTTTAATAATAATAAAAAAAAGAATTTGAGATTTCATGATCAGTCAGTCAGCAAACATTTATTAAGTCTTTACTATATGCCAGGGCAGTTAAGTAGCATAGTGGATAGAACACCAATCCTGGAGTTAGGAAGACCTGAGTTCAAATGTGACCTCAGATATTTACTAGCTCTGTGACTCTGGGTAAATCACTTAACTCTGCTGGTCTCAGTTCCTTTATCTGTAAAATTATTTGGAAGAGGAAATGGCAAGTCACTCTAATATTTCTACTAAGAAAACCCTAAATGGGGTCATGAAGAATCAGACATGACTGAATTGACTGAACAACAATGTTCCAAGCACTCTTCCAACTTCTGGGGTTATGGGGAAAGGGGAAAATGCCACCCTTTCTCTCTGGGAATTCACATTCTAATGGAGAATCTGGGGGATCTCATGTAGATAGTAAAAGATAAGTTATCAGCATTATAGAATGAAAGTTGGAAGGGTCCTAGAGATTTAGTTCAATCCTCTCATTTTATTAATGTGGAACTGAAGTTCAGAGTTATACAGATAGTAAACAGCGGAGCCAGGATTTAACCAAGGTCCTCTGCCTCCTATTCCAGGAGTCTTTCTGTTACCCCATGCTGCCTCAAAAGTTACCCAAGGTCTGATTTAAGAATAAAGTTCTTCCAAATTCCTTTCAAATGTGTTAGCCACAAAACCACCCATACTGCCTCTCCCCTGAAAGCAAGGCACTCCACCACCGTGGTTTGGTTTTCATTAAGTATCTTTTTCCAGAAAAGGAAAGAGAAACCCTCCAAAAGAGGCCTGGTCTAGCAGTCTGTCCAGGGACCAGAAGAACACAGAGGAGGAAATATAAGCATTCTTTTTGTGAGATGGGATTAGCGGAGATTTGGTTAAAATAAACACAAAAGAAGCTTTTTGATTAATTGTTGTATTTTATAGGTGTCAATCTATAGTGGAGAAGAAGAATATGCTCCTTCCATCCCTTCCTT
>JAJPUD010005798.1:52055-72699 GCA_023553655.1 Myrmecobius fasciatus
TGGTTATGCTTTTATTTATTCTACCACTCACTTGTGGTGGGACAATTGAAATATTCTTTGCTCTCTATTGTCATTTCCAGGATCTCTCTACCATCATCACTAAGTAATTTCTCCTTTTCTGAGGTTTATAGAGCACACATTTATCAGACAAGAAAGATATTGACACTTGTTGTCTATTGACCTCCATGACACTACTTTATTCCCCAAGGAGTTCAGGATCTGGTTCACAATCTTTTTCTCCTCTTCAACTCTGTCCTCATATTAAGGTACTGCAACATACATATTGATTTTCTTTTGTATTTAGTTTTTTTTTTAAATAACATACATATTGATTCTCTCTCAAACATCCTAACTTCCCAATTAGTCACTGTACTTATTTCCTATAATCTATTCCTCCATATCACCTCAGCTAAACCCTTAGATTTTTTTAAAAAATTAATATTTTAATATTTCCCCAGTTACATTTAAAATAACTTTTTACTTTTTTTTTTTTTTTTTTGCTTTTTGAGGAGGCAACCAGAGTTAAGTGACTTGCACAGGGTCACGCATCTAGGAAGTATCTGAGACCAGATTTGAACTCAGGTCCTCCTGACTTCAGGGCTGGTGCTCTAACCACTCCACCACCTAGCTGCCCCTACATTTCTTTTTAAAACTTTGAGTTAAAAAAAAACAAAAACAAACCTTTGAGTTCTAGATTCTCTCCCTTATCCCCACTCCCAGCCCCCATTTAGAAAGCACATGTCAAGTTATGCAAAACGTTTCCATAAAAGTCATGTTGTGAAAGAAAACATAAATCTCCCTCCCCTACAAAACAACACCAAAATAACCCTCAAGAAAAATAAAGTAAAAGAGAGAGACAGAGACAGAGAAAGAGAGATAAAGACAGACAGACAGAGGCAGAGACCGACAAAGAGAGAGACAGAGAGACAGAGACAGAAATAGAGAAAGAGAAAGAGACAGAGACAGAAGGACAGAGGGGGGGCAGAGAGAGAGAGAGAAAGAGAGAGAGAGAAAGAGAGAGAGAGAGAGAGAGAGAGAGAGAGAGAGAGAGAGAAAGAGACTAAGAGAGTATGTTTCAGTTTGTATTCAGACACAATTAGTTCTTTCTTTGGATATGAACAGGATCTTTCATCCTAAGTCCTTCAGAATAGTAGTGGATCATTGTATTGCCAATAATAGCGAAGTCATTCATAGTTGATCATCCTAAAACATTGCTGTTGCTTTGTACACAGTATATTTCATTTTGCTTGAGTTCAAGAAGGACTTTCCAAGTTTGTCTGAGAGCATCTTATTTTTTATAAATTTATAAATTTTTATAAATTTTCTTTATATTTAAGAAATGAGGCTTTGTCAAGGAAACTTGCTTCAAAATTCCTTTTACAATTACTATTGCTAACTGTATTTCCCTATTTATTCTATTCTTTCTCTACTTTCACCTTGTCCCTCCTCTAAAGTGTTTTGCTACCGATCATTCCTTCTCCCAATATGTCCTCTCTTTTATCACCTTCCTCCCTTTCTGAACTCCATTTCCCTCCTACTTTCCTACAGGGTAAGATAGATTTCTATATCCATATTGAGTGTAAACACATAGAGTGTATCATCCTTAAGTATTCCACTTGCATGTTCATGAACTCTGAATGTCCTTTATCTGATCATAATCCTTTGTCATTCTATCTCTCCCTCTGATTTATATCCCCCAACCATATTCTTCATTTTCACTGTGACCTCTAATCATTTAACCTCCCAGTTCTATAACAGGCCATCACCCCTGTACTAATAAAACACTTTCTTTTCTCCCATTTAGACTCTTTGGTGAACCAGTTTAACTCTAGGATATCTTCTTTTTTCAAGTCCCTTATCCCCTTATCCTATCTCATATCTCTGCCATACTTCAGCCTTGAATTATACCCACCATTCATTGCCTTTGCTCCTCCCCACCTACTGTTGAACAGAGTTGAAGAAAATCAGAAAATTATGTAGACTGAATCTGCTACAAATTTGTGCTTTATAATCTCAACTGGACTTTTGCTGTGACAGACAATTCTTTTACACCTCATTGACTTATTCCATTTCCCACAGTAGCTTTTTTTGAACTTATCTTCCTTTCTCAAACTTTCCACCCTTTCAGTTGAAAATCTAGTCTCATATTCCTTCCTCCCTCCCTCCCTTTCTTCCCTCTCTCCCTTTCTTCCCTCCCTCCCTCCCTTCCTTCCTCCTTCCTTCCCTTCCTTCCTTCCTTCCTTCTTTCCTTTCCTCCTTCCTTCCTTCCTTTCTTTCTTTCTTTCTTTCTTTCTTCTTTCCTTCCTCTCTCTCTCTTTCATTCTACTGTTAAAAATGCTAGTTACTGATGTGAGTAAATGTAGGCCAATACTACATAGGCAATATGGACACACTAAGACAGACATAGGCATGGTGTAAAATTTGGAAGAATTTTCAATGCTATCAGAATATAGTCTTAAAGGCTTTGAATGTATGCTGTGTAAAATACATAGAGGTGGTCTGTATCTTTTCTCCAAGTAAAACACTGAATAGTTTTTATTTAACAAAAATTACATCTTAAAGTATATATTCCTTCTTAAATAAACAAGAATTTTACTCATGTTTCATGGAAAACCTAAGGTCATTCACCTATTCATCCTCTTCTTCCCTATTCCTCATCTCATACCATTCAGATGACTTCCACTATTATCTCCTTTACTTCTATCTCCTATGAAGTCGTGATACTTCTTGTCAACGCAAATCCCTCTTCATGCACAAGTGATCTCATTCCATCCTATCTCCTCCTAGAGATTGCCCTGTCATCCCTACTCTCTCACTTATCTTCAATCCCTCTCTGAATATCGGCTGCTTCCTTCCTGCCTACAAACATGTCCCATTCTCTCTTTCATCTGCAAAACTCCTTATTTGATCCATTCCTGCTAGTTATTCTAAATTTCACTTCCCTTTGTTTATTCCTTGAAAAGTCTGCCTATAACGGATGTCTCCACTACCTTTCACTCTCTTGCAGGTACAATTTGGTTTCTAACTTCATTGTTTAACTGAAATTGCTCTTTTCAAAGGCACCAGTGATCTCTTAAATGTCGAATCTAATGACTTTTTTTTTTCAGTCCTCATCCTTCTTGACCTTTCTGCAGCTTCTGATGGTGTCAATTATATTCTTCTCCTTCATAATTTACTGTCTCTAAGCTTTGCTAACACTTTTCTCTCCTGTTCTCCTTTATGTCCAACTGCTCTTTTTCAGCTTTCTTTGTTGGATCTTTAGGTAATATCTGCTAATCTGGGTACCCTGGATATTCCCCAATGCTCTGCCTGAGCCCTCTTTTCTTCTTCTATAGTATTTCTTTTGGTGACCTCATAAAATCCTGTTAATTAAATTTTCTTCCCTGTACTGACCTATTTATTTGATCCTACCCTTTCTCCTGAGCTTCAGTCTCACATCTCCAACTATTTCAAATTGAATATCCTATAGATACCTTAACTTGCCTAAACCTAAACTCATTAAGTTTTCCCCAAAACCCTTTATCTTTTCTTAACTTCCCTATTATTATCAAGGATACCACCATCCTCCCAGTGATCTAGGCTATTTTTCTGTCTAAGTATTTTTCTTGATTCTTCATTTTCATTCATCCAGCTATTCAATCAACTGTTAAATCCTGTTGTTTCAACATACATAAAATCTTTCATATATGCCCCCTTTCTCCTTTGAAACTCCTTAGTCTAAGCCCTCATCACTTAATTCCTGGACTATGAAAATAACCTGCTGGTTGTCCTCCCTGACTCATCTTTCCCTACTTCAATCCATCTTCCACTAAATTACCAAAGTGACTCTTCTAAAGCACAAATTGAACATGTCACCCCCCTCATTTTATAAACCCATGTCAGGAAAAGCTTCTTGAAAAAGATGAGATTTTATTTGATACCTGAATAAACCCAGGTAATTTAGAAGGTTATTAAATGCAGAATCACATATAAAATTCTTCTTGGCTTTTAAAGTCCTTCATAATCTGGCCCCTTCCTATATTTCTGGTCTTTCACTCTACTCCCAAATTCTATGATCCAGTCACATTTTTCTCCCTGCTATTCCTTACAAAAGACACTCCACTTTTTGATGCAGGCATTTTTACTGGCTGCCTCCCATGTCTTGAACTCTGTCCCTTCTCCTAAATTACCTGATGCCCCCTTCACTAGTGACTTCTTTCAAAGATCATCTCCAATTTGTCTGCTATATATTTTAATCATACATAGTTGTTTACATGTTGTTTCCCCTATTAACCTGTGAGTACCATGAGAGGAAGAACTTGTGTGTGTGTGTGTTTGTGTGTGTGTTTGTAGTATTAGAACAAGGACAAAAACAAAGGACTGAGATAAAAGGACTCAGTGTGACAGTAGTGTAGGACCCCGATATTTGTTGCCAATATATTTATTGATGACTTTGTCCTTGGGTAAGATCTTAGTGATAGACGGTAATATCAGGCACCAATTTGGTTTGGGATCTTTACCACCACACAAGTCCTTTCCCCCTTCTCCCATATATACGAATTGGGGGAAGTAGAAAGTACAGCCACAAGCCATCTTTGAGATCAGTTTGCATATAGGAACTGGGAAATAGCTGCTAAAAATTCCAAGCTCTATCCTAAACCATGGCAACATTTTCAACATTTCTTTTAGGGACTCCTATCAGTAATTAAACAGGTCTTGGACCCATATTTCTATTTTCTCTGGAACTAGGCTATTTTGTAGAAGATAGAAAAAAGGGTCAACAAAAGGGAAACTTCCTATAGGTAACAGGAGACTGGCCAATAAGCTTAGTCCTTATGGAGCCGAGCAGAGAACATGGCTGATCCTATCCCATGTCAATTTTCTGTAACTGGTTCTTGTTTGTTTATTACCTGGTAAAAAGGATTCTCAATTATAGATGGACCTGGGGATACATTCAACAAGGACTTCTCAACCAGGAACTCTTACTTCTCTTGGTTTGACCTGCCTTGTAGCATTCCAGTGAGAGAAAGACAATACTGTAAAGGGAGAGGCTTTAGTCCTTCCCAGCTGAGACTGCCATGTGGCTATTGAATACAAGTTTCAATTCTAAGCCTGGCCATTTGTTCTTTTATTTGGTAAAGAGGATTAGAGGCCATAACCTTATGAGTTTTGAAAAGTCAGGAAAGTGAACTATTAGTAGGATTGGGAGTAGATTCTTCACTAATTTTGTAACCAGTCCAACAAAAGTACCCAAAAGAGCAAAAGGAGACAAGGATTTAACAGCACAGATATTACATTTGGATTTGAACTTGGTAGAACCAGTGCTTTGTAGAAACTGCATTGGATCTGAGGTTTTATAGAAGAGAATATATGCCTGAAGTGTTAGGGGAGAAATATTTGTATTTCTATTCTTGCTATATCTTTAAAATCTTCTAGAAATCTTCTAATTCTAGTACCTTTCCTCTGTTAGTTATTTCCTACTTATCCTTTGCTATGTTTGTTTATTTTTTTCATCTTGTCTCCTCCAATAGATTGTAAACTTCCTGAGAGCAGAGATTGTATTTTGCTTCTTTTTGTATCCCTAGCAAGTGCCTGGCACAAAGTAGGTGCTTAATATGTTTATTGATTGATTGCTATCCTCTAGTAAAAGCAAATTAATGTTAATTGGTTAAATGGATTTGGGGCATCAATAGGTGGAAGCGACCAATAGGGAGGACACACTAGAATTGGGGCTTGAACCAATAGCATCAGAGAAGAGGCATTCCAATCATTCAGGAGAGTCCAATGAATCATGAAGGAGGGATGTAGCCTTTCTTATTCTGTAGAGTGAGTCAGAGTAATCTCTGTACATATAGTAGGGATCTGGTAGGATTTAGACAGAATACACAGACAGAAAACCAACATACTATGAGATCCAAAGGGAATGACTGAGCTTGTAATCATGTGACAGATAAGGTTTACTTGGATCAGAGACAGTGGGATTGAATAGTAACAAGAAAATGAAGTAAAGGAAACAGATCCTCAATTAGACCAACAAAGTAAGGAATTGGGGGTGAGGGTGGGGTGGATAGAGGGTGGGGAGGAGTAAGAGGGAGAGAGAGACAGAGACAGAGACAGAAACAGACACAGAAACAGAGACAGACACAGAGACAAAGACAGAGAAACACAGAGAGAGACAGAAAGAGACAGAGACAGAAAGAGAGAGGAAAGGAGGAAGGGAAGGAGGAAGGGAGAAAGACAGAGAGAGGGGGGAGAGAAGGAGAGAGAAAGAGGAGAGGGGGAGAGAGAGGGAGGGAGGGGGAGAAAGAGAGAGAGAGAAAGAGAGGAGGAGGGAGGGAGAGACAGAGAGAGAGGGAGAGAAAGAGGGAGAGAGAGGTGGGGGGAGAAGGAGGTAGGGGAGGGAGGGAAGAAGACAGGAAGAGAGACAGACAAAGAGACAGAGAGAGAGGCAGAAAGAATCAGTTTGATGCAGCAATGACTAATATGTTTTCTAGGTTTAACTCCCATGTCTGACATGATCTATGTCAGTAAATCAATCAATAAACATTTATGTAATAAACACTTATGTACTTAGCACTGTGCTTAGTGTTAGGGATTCAAAGAGAGGCAAAAGACAGTCTCTGTTCTCACATTTACCCTACCTGGGCTTCAGTTTCCTTCTTCATCTATGAAATGATGGGCTCTATGGTCCCGAGACTTTTCCAAATCTGACTACCAAGATACTGTCACAAAGTCACAGAATATCACAGGCAGAAGGGACCTCAGAAATCATTCAGTCCAATATATTCACTTTACTAATGAAGAAATTGAGTTCAGAAATGTGAAAGCAAAGTCAACTGGGGGTGGGGTGGGATAGGTAGAGGGTGTTAGAGTGATGGAAGGGTTTTGTGTAAATGGAAAAAGCAGAATTCCTCAACCTAAACTAAAAGACTCACACCCATCCTCTGTAGTGTCCAGGCCTTGAGGGTAAGGTAAAGCAAGGAAGGAGAAAGGGGAAGGGGGAGAGGGAAGGATTCCAGGTTGGGTTTTTTATTATTTCAAATTTGTAGGTTTTTAAAGTAAGGGCCTCAGTAAATATTTTCTGGAATGCTAAACATTTGCCTAGAATGGTGGTGATGGGGAAAGACTGACCTAGAGGACCTGGGACTTTCCTGGTCTTATTTTTACCAAATATAAAATATATCCAGAACCCAGAGAAGTCCTACAATATTCTCTATACTTCCTGTAAGGAAGGACATGAGTTTAGGAGCATCATTATTATCTAGGAAATGATCCCTGAATCCAAAATGGTAGAAATCTGGAACAAAATCCACAAAAATAATTTTAAATGGGATAAATGTAATGTTTATCTATTAGGCCAAAAGGATCATTTTATACATAAACAGGATAGAGACTGCCTGACTAAATAGTAGTTTTTGTGAAAAAGATTTTTCATTTTAGTTGATCACAAGTTTGGTCTAAACCATTGTGGTGATGGGCCAAAAAATGTCAATGCATGTTTCAACTGTATTACCAGAAAGTAATCAGTAGAAAGTAATGAGATGTTTAACATATATTGGATTACTTGTCATCTAGGGGAGTGGGTGGAGGAAGGGGGGCGGATGAAGGGAGGGAAATTGGAACACAAGATTTTGCAAGGGTTAATGTTGAAAAAGTATCCATGCATATGTTTTGAAAATACAAAGCTTTAATAAAAAAAAAATTAAAAAAAAAAAAGAAAGAAAGAAAGCAATGAGAGACATTGATCCCACTGTGCTCTCTATATTGGTCAGATAAGATGTAGATTTTGTCATGTCCAGTTCTGTATGTCACAACTCCTAACCACATTAGCTGGCTAAATATGATCATCCAGGAGAACCCATTTATGCAGCACTAACACTCTTGGCAAAAATCTACCTTGGCTCTCATGTCTCTAGTTCTTTTGCCAGCCCCTGTAGTTTTCATGTGCAAAGAAAAAAATCTGTCTCTATCTCTCTGTTTCTGTCTCTGTTTCTCTCTCTCTCTCTCTCCTTTCTTTGAATTTCTTTGTACATTTCATACTTCAAGGAAGGGATAGAAACATAAAAAGAAATAAACACATTCATTTTCACAGTAAACTGATGAAACATTAATTATTTTAGAGAAGTTGTATCCTACCTTATTCCCACCTATCCTGGAATGTTGCTTCTCTGTTTGGGGCATCCCAAAATTCTATGCAAAGAGCATTAGCTATGGAATCACAAGACCTGAGTTGAGATTTCATCTCTGTTCTATATTATCAGTGTCACCTTGAGAGAATCACTTAACCTCTCAGGGTGCTCTTTAAGATGAAGTTGTCAGACAACATGATCTTGAATGTTTCCTCCAGGTTTAAATCTAATATCTTTTGGCTTCCCCTTTCCCTTGAGAAACTAAAGATAAATTGCCATATACTGGCTCTGATTCTCCCTTTTCTAAGTTTCTTGTGGATTGGATTGCTTTCTGCTTGACCCAAAGGAGAGAGATGGGCAAAGTGATCACAGGTTATAAAGAGTCAGATTTGGACTCAATATGGAAAGGTATGTCCTAGTAAATGGAGTTATTCAGGATAGAAGTGGGCTCACTGGAGTTCTCTGGGGAGATAATGTCAAGGAAATTCCTGTTTAGATCTTATCTCCTCTGAGATGCCTCCAAACTCAGGTTTGTTTTTGTTTGTTTGTTTGTTTTTGTTTTTGTTTTTTTAAATTTTGTGAGCTGTAAATTTTGTAAACTTGTAATTTTTATAATTTTAATTTTTATGGTAAGCTAAATCTTCCATTCTCTCTTAGAAACTAGATATTTCTTAAATTAGATTCATAAAATCTAATGCTTGGAATCTTCTCTCTTCACATGAGGAAACATGAGTCTACTAGGCTTTTCAAGTCTCCCTTCCTACCATAACAACAGGAGATGGTATTCATACTTTTTGTTTTGTTTTGTTTTGTTTTGTTTTTTTAATTTAAAAATTTTTTTCAAAGCTTTTTATTTTCAAAACATATGCATGGATAATTTTTCAACATTGACCCTTGCATAGCCTTGTCTTTCAGATTTTCCCTGCCTTCCCCTCATCCCCTCCCCTAGATGGCAAGCAATCCAATATATGTTATACATGTTAAAATATATGTTAAATCCAATATGTGTAAACATATTATAGAAATTCTCTTACTTCACAAGAAAAATCAGATAAAAAAAAAGAAGATGAGTAAGAAAACAAAATGCAAGTGAACAACAACAAAAAGAGTGAGAATATTATGTTATGATCCACATTCATTTCCCACAGTTCTCTCTCTGGGTGTAGATGGCTCTCTTCATCTCAAGATCATTGGAATTGGCATCAATTATCTCATTATTGGAAAGAGCCTGTCCATCAGAATTGATCATTGTATATCTTATTGTTGCCATGTGCAATGATCTCCTGATTCTGCTCATTTCACTTAGCATCAGTTCATGTAAGCCTCTCCAGGTCTCTCTAAAATTATTCTCGATCATTTCTTATAGAACAATAATACTCCATAACAGTCATATACCATAATTTATTCAGCCATTCTCCAATTGATGGGCATCCATTCAGTTTCCAGTTTCTAGCCACTACAAAAAGGGCTGCCACAAACATCCTTGCACATGTGGGGCCCTTTCCTTCCTTTATGATTTCTTTAGGAAATAAGCCCAATAGAAACACTGCTGGGTCAAAGGGTATGCACAGTTTGATAACTTTTTGAGCATAGTTCCAAATTGCTCTCCAGAATGGCTGGATCCGTTCATAGTTCTACCAACAATGTATCAGTGTCCCTCACATCCCCTCCAACATTTGTCATTATCTTTTCCTGTCATCTTAGCCAATCTGACAGGTATGTAGTGATAGCTCAGAGTTGTCTTAATTTGTATTCCTCTGATCATAGTGATTTGGAGCACCTTTTCATATGACTAGAAATAGTTTTAATTTCTTCATCTGAAATTCATCTATTTATATACTTTGACCATTTATCAATTGGAAAGTTGCTTTAATTCTTATAAATCTGAGTCAATTCTCTATATATTTTAGAAATGAGGCCTTTATCAGAACCCTTAAATGTAAAGATGATTTCCCAATTTGTTGTTTCCCCCCTAATATTGTCTGCATTAGTTTTGTTTGTACAGAAACTTTTTAACTTAATTTAATCAAAATTATCTATCTGGTGTTCAATTAAGAGTTCCAGATCTTCTTTGGACATAAATTTATTCCATCTCCACAGGTCTGAAAGGTAAACTATCCTATGTTCCTCTAATTTGCTTATAATATCACTCTTTATATCTAAATCATGAACCTATTTAGATCTTATCTTGGTGTGCGGTGTTAGGTGTGGGTCAAGCCCTAATTACTTCCACACTAGTTTCCAATTGTCCCAGCAGTTTTTGTCAAATAGTGAGTACTTATCCCAAAAGCTGGGGTCTTTGGGTTTATCAAAGACTAAATTGCTATAGTTATTTCTTAGATTGTCCTGATATCCTATCCTATGCCACTGATCGACTGCTCTTATTTCTCAGCCAGTACCAAATGGTTTTGATGACTTCTGCTTTATAATATAGTTTTAGATCTGGTATAGCAAGGCCACCTTCGTCTGCCTTTTTTTTCATTAATTCCCTTGAAATTCTTGACCTTTTGTTCTTCCAGATGAGTCCTCATCCTTTTTGAAAGAGCTGTATTTCCTCTTGACAGTTTTGTAAACAAGCATCCCCACTTCACACACAACACAGCTCAGGACCCAGCACACACTTATCAACATTCTTACTACTCTCTCCCCTTTAACCCTCCAAGAAAATATACCAGCATCTCATAAGGAGACATTCAGTTCTCATGAGCAGCATTAGAAAAATCCCTTCCTGGGAGACCCCAAGTCAGGAGAAAGCATTTTGAAAGCAGAATGGGGAAACTTGAGGTCCACTTGAGGTCAGCTGGAGTCCTGGGGATGGTCATCCTTCAGGGGTCAGGTAGAGTTCATCAAACTAGCAAAGCCCTATTGGTTTGGCCAACCCAAAGGAAGGTGCTTCCATCGGCTGATCTCCTTCCCACTCCCTTGGTCTGTTATTAAACTGGTAGTTTTTACAACATCAATAAAGAGACCTTCCTACCCCATCACCCTAGACAAAGGCCTGGGAGCCGGTAAAACTATGAAAACTCTGGGCTAGGTTCATTTGGATTGTTTTGCTGTGTCAAATACTCACCCGAGTTCAAAAGTTCAGCTGAACCATGAACTTTGTCATCGCTCAGCAGGCAATTCTGCAAAAATAGCTCAAAGTGGAAAAACATACAATATTTAAGGTCGGCTTGTCACAGTTTGTATATAGCCCAGTGCCAAATGTGTGTATGGAAAGCTTCCTTTAATTTAAAAAAAAACCACATTAACATATCAAAAGAAAAGACCAAATGAAATTGGATCCAATCATTCCTTCCTCCACCTGACCTCTGGGGCTTTCCAATGAGCACACATTCAAGAGACTATCCTTTAGAGAGGGAACTAAGCCCTGGATAATCTTCTTAATAAATTGTGAAGTCTTGTATACCTCTTGGAGTTAGAGGTGGCTTTTCTGCCTGGCTGGAACAGGCAGGATATCAAAACAAAAGGGTCATGACTTCATATCTTTGTGAAAGTTAGAATCTGTGTTATCAGAAAAATGTCATCTTCAACCAGCCATGGCCTACTTCTAGAGATGGAGGCTGGGGTTCAGAAGGAGCAAAGAAAAGAAATCCGTATTTTGGGGTGGCTAGCTATGTGTTACCCATCAAATGAATAAAGCAAAGCTTAAAAAAAATTGAAGCAAAACCACTCTGAAGTTCAAGGACCCAAAATATCTGGTTGGGTTTCTGTTAGCCAAGTCATTTAATATGATTAAAAAATAAGCAAACTAAAGTCCATTTTTTTAAGGTGACCCTCATCTTCTACTGGGTAAAGTCTTCAGAATCAGATTGTGGAATTCTATATAGAATCAAAGGATTCCATTATTTAGCATTAAGTAAACTGGGTTCTTGTTGATTAAAAGCTATATCATATAAAGATCAAAAACTGAAGGACTTAGGCAAGAAGATTTTTTTTGCTTTAAGTGTTTATGAATTTTCATTTGTTAATTGATGGATCTTCAGGGATCATAAGAGTCTATGGATTTAGAGCTATAGAAGGAAGATCAGGAAGTTATCTTCGGTACCCTTCAATTTTACCTATAAGGAAACTGAGGTCTTAAGAAATTAAACACGTTCCCCGTTGTCCTATGTAACAGAGCAAAAATTCAAATCTAGGTCTTTTGTCTCCATATTCAATGCCCTTTACACTAAGGATTTAATCATTTAAATTTCTTACCAAACCAACAAATCTGAAAGGAAAGAGGCCATTTCAAGAATTGATGGGAAAATGAAGTTGACACCATAAAAGATCCCTGGGCCAGTGAAGTGTATTCTATTTTCCCAATGGATCCATGTGGCAGACCCAAGAAATGCTGAACCCTCTGCTTTTGTATCCTGATGAGTTGAGCTGATCAGAATTTACAGCTGTGTTTATGGTTGACTTGTTATGTATAGACAGAATTCAGCATCTCTTGAGGAAAGAGATAGAAAGAACAGGGAGTTGGTGATATCCTATTTAACTGTTTATAGGAGAGTGAATGAGTTTGAGACTCTTTGTTCATTCAGTCAGTTAAAAAAGCACCTACTTTCGGCTAAAGAAGAATAAATGGTTAGGAGAAGAGCAGTTGTAAAATTAAAAGAGGAGTTTTCTCTGTGTGGGGACCATAGGAAGAATAACTGGGAAGTTAGAGTAGAGCCTGATCTGAACTCTAGGTTCATACTTGAAGAACCACTTAGAAGATACTATATCTCCTTTTGGGACAAAAGGGCATTTGCAAATAGATTAAGGGTTATGTAGATACAAGACACAAATATGTTAGTTTAAATGTCTGACAGCTTAGGAACTCCCACATAGCCAGACTCCACAGGTAGCCAGAGAAAGACCTAGGATAAGAAGGGTACAGCTTAGTGATAAAGAACAGAAGCAAGCAAATCCTTGAATAAAATTAGCTCTTAAGCCAATTGACACTGGACTCTGCTACTTAGCTGGATATCTATAGTTTGCCAATCTATGTGCAGTTCATGCCCACAGCCCAAGGGGTGAATGTAAGTTCTTAGTAGCTAGACTGAGTAAGACAATTCACTGAGGACCAAGGGACAAGAATAGAGTCTCAAAGTTCTTCCCTAAAATAGAGGTCTCATATGAAGGATTTGAGTGGTGGCAATGGAAATAAGGAAAGTAAAGAGTGTTTGGAGAATAACCACACTGTAGCCCACTAGAATTCTGGGGAAGTCTGAGGAAGCCTCCTGCACTGCCAAGGACCTGCAGGGCTGGATAAGGGATAACTTACAGATATTTTAGAGGCTGCAAAGAATTGGTCTTAAGCTAGATCAGCTTTAAAGCAAATACAATCTACTTATATAAATTTATATATATATATATGTATATATATATATACATATATATAAATATTAAAATAAAATAATTCTGTCTTAATATGACTGTGTCCCTACTCATCAGAGGACTTATTTGGGGTCCTGAGGTCTCCAATACGTGGTTAACAGAACCAGTACTTGGTTATAGAAATGTTGGTTTTATTTCTGAGTTTTTCTCCATATGATACATATACATGTCCACATGTGTGTATATATGCATGTGTATTTGTGCATACACACATATACATTTCTATTCCCAGCTTCCTTTATTATTGTTATGGTCCAGTATAGCAACTATGAAATTTTTCTATCTCAAAGAGAACTTTAAAATTAAGACTTTAGACAAACTGGGGACAGCCCCAAGTGGATCATCTTCATCCCCTCTCACTTCTGAGGTAGTAAAAGAAACACAATAAGCAGCAGACTCAGTATTCTGATATGTCTACTGTTGCTTTAGTATTTCCAGAGTAGTAGTTCACCTTTTGAGAGCAGGACAAAGTAGGGTACCTTTTCTGTACTCAAACTGTAACAGAGACTTTCTTATGTTGAATTAGCAGAAAAATGATTCATGCAGCTCCCTCCAGGCTTCCTATATTCCTTATCATTGACAGATGGTGCTTTCAGTTATCATTAGATTATTGAGTAAAGGCAATCAATTGTATCATTTGGGACCACTTTCACACTTGGATCCCCACAAAGCTACTTCGGTTTCAAAATGCTTTCTGATTCAGAATCCACTTAAAAGTATAGGTTTTTCTATGGTGCCTATGCTCCTAAACAAACATAGAGTTCTCTGTGTTTTATTTCCTATATTTTATTTTTACCAGTCAGTTAGGGAATACAGTATTTGTAAGCAAAATATATTTAATCAAATATCATAGCAAATTGAGCAAGAAGAAAAGAACCTTGAAAACACACAAGGGATAGACTTTCCCATAGGTTATGAGACCACAAAAGATAGAAGGATTCATAGAGAATAAGATCTCTTCCTGGAAGACACACTCTTAGGGAACATTTGCAGTTTAGGAGCTTTTGTGGAAAAACCCTCTATTTCTGTAATCTGTGTGGTTAGGACTCAAGTATTCAGTGCATGCAAAAATGTATATATGTAGGAAGAATTGCATGTGTGGTAGGCTCCACACACACACTATTTTATACAAAATTACTAAAGTCTTTTGGCTATGTCATCACATTGCTTTCTGCTAGGTATTGCATCATGTATGTGGACAGTCTCCACTGGTATCATAATTGAAGAGCTACTTTATGCTACCATCTGCTGGGATGCAGTGGGAGGGAAGCCTCTCTTTGATAAAGGTTGGCTAAAGATTTTAAAAATATATATTATATAGGGCTATTGTAAACCAGGCTATCAACAAAAGCCAGCAGAAGCCACCAGACCCAGATTAATTCTATTCTCTTGAGGATCTTTACACTGGTGCCAAATAGTATTATGAGAAGTTATTGGTCTTGGGAAAATGTTAACTATGTGAGAGAGTAAAAAGTGGGAGAGTCATCTAAACAGAGTAGTAGTTCTTAAAATATAGTTGAAGATTCCCTAGGTGGTATCTAGGAGGTGTTCTTTCCTCTTAATGCTTTATGTCTGTCCAGGGGATCTCATTAGTATAGACCAGGACTTCTTAAACTTATTCCCCCCATGATCCCTATTTGCCTGAGAAGTTTTTATATGACCCTGGGTATATAGGTATATAAAATAGGTATGCAAATCAAACATTTATTGATAATAAATCATAATTTTATAGCTTTTAGATTCAGTTATGAGACTCCATATGCAGTCATGACCCATAATTTAAGAAGCTGGGCTGTAAACCATGGAGGTCTATTAGAACTATATAGCAGAACTCTTCTGAAGCTAATATTAGATCATTTTTTTGGCTGCCTTTCTGCTTGTGCCAAACATTGTGATAAGCAGTTAGAAACCAGAGGAAAATATGAACTATATGAGATATTACAAATCTCTGTTCCCAATCAAGTTCCTGGTTCTAGGCAGCGTTCTGATTTGAGATTAGAAAATTCTCTACTCCTATTAAATTAGTGATTGTCACTTACATCTCCTAAACCATTTTGGGGGACTCTATCACTTTAAAAATTCCATAGCAGCTGTGTGGGGGTACATCAACTATAATGATATTCTCTGATGAACATATAAATCAACCAAGAGACAATAATGAAAGGGTTTGACACAAATGGCAGAGCCATTGGTTTCTTCCCCAATCCCACATTCCTGTGTCTAGTTCACATGCTGAAAATTGTAAAATCACTGCACAAACATTGATGGGTAGAAGTGGTAGAGTTGCAGGGAAAGGGAGCTTTCTGTATGATATTACAGACACAGGCTAATGCTAAATGACAATTCAGTCCCATAGTAATACTGATGAAAACTGGGGGAAAGAAAGTAGCTTTCTAAATTTTTACATCCAAGGGCTCTGATAAAGGCCTTATTTCTAAAATATATAAAGAAATTTATAAGAATACAAGCTATTCTCCAATTGATAAATGGTCAAAGGATATGAACAGGCAATTTTTAGGCAAAGAAATTAAAGCCATTTCTAGTTATATGAAAAAATGCTATAAATCACTTTTGATTAGAAAAGTGCAAATTAAGACAACTCTGAGGTAAACTTCTCAAATTGTCTAAGATGACAGGAAAAGATAATGATAAATGTTGGAGAGGATGTGGGAAAACTGCGACACTACTGCATTGTTGGTAGAGTTGTGAACTGATCCAACCATTCTAAAAAGCAATATGCCTAAAGGGCTATCAAACTGTGCATGCCTTTTGAAAACGGAGTGTCTCCTGGGCCTTTCTCCCAAAGAGATCATAAGGGAGGAAAAGGGACCTACAAGCACAAAAATGTTTGTAGCTTTTTGGTAGTGGCAAGGAATTGGAGAGTGAGTAGATGCCCATTAGTTGGGGAAGGGCTGAATAAATTATGATATATGAATATAATGGAATATTATTGTTCTATAAGAAACAACCAGCAGGATGATTTCAGAAAGGTCTGGAGACACTTGCATGAACTGGTGCTGAGTGAAGTGAGCAGAACCAGGAGATCATTATACACAGCAACAACAAGATCATGCTTTGATCAATTCTGATGGACATGGCTCTTTCCAACAAAGAGGTGATTCAGGACAATTCCAATAGACTTGTGATGGAGAGAGCCATTTGCATCCAGAAAGAGAATGTGGGGACTGAATGTGGATCACAACAAAGTAATTTTTACCTTTTTGTTGTTGTTTGCTTGCTTTTTTCCTTTTTTATCTGATTTTTCTTATGCGGCATGATAAATGTGGGGATATGTGTAGAAGAATTGCACATGTTTAATTTATATTGGATTATTTTTTGTCTAGAGGAGTGGGGTGGAGGAAAGAGAGGGAGAAAAAATTTGGAACACAAGGTTTTGCAAGGGTGAATGTTGAAACCTATCTTTGCATGTATTCCTTCTCCATTTTAGGTGCCCCATAGCAATTCCTGTAAATTTGTACAAAATTTAAATGTGGGACTTTATCCTTTGTGAATGCTAAGGAAGACCAATTGATTTGGAGATCAAGGTCAATTCCATTTGTTTCCAGGATCTGTGAAGTTTTGGTCATAGATTACAATCCCTTTGCAAATTATTAGATAGTGTTTGAGACAACTGTTTGGCCCTCTTTGAACTTATTCCATCTTATCATCAGGTAACAAAATATATAATCTATTGCTGGGCCCATATGTGAAGCCTTTTTAGCTTAAGAGGACTTAACACAGCCATATTCCAATATTAAAATGAATAAATTTATCTCATGCACCAAGTATTAACCAATTGGATGCCATCAACATTTAGATTAAATCCTTTAGAACAACAGATGCTGCAGCCATTTCTTTTAGAAAAAGAAAATATAGCTGCAATTTTTTAGCATTGACTTGGTCTTTTCCTCCTTCCAACCTTTGCTTATATGTTCTACCACTGGAGGAACAGATGAAGGAAGGAGTTGAGGATCTTAGGAGAAGAATATCTGATTTATCTGAAAGGAAGATCAGAGTAAAGAATTGGCAGGTTTTTTGGAGATCCTTCTGTCTAAACATCCTCAAATGTAAGGTGAGAAAACTCGTTCAGAGAAGTTTCAAGTGGTTTGCCTATGTCATGCAAGTAGTAATCAGCAAAGTTAGGTTTTGAACCAAAAATCTTTACTTAATTAGCTTTGTCTAATTAGCCTCAGATTCTAAAGGGGAATAGGGACTCAGCAATGATCTCAGTAATATCTTTGCTAAACTAGAGCAACAATGAAGAAGTGGGTTGAGTCCCAGTCTTAGCATTTAGACATATCATATTAATAATAGTTTTCTCCCTACCTTACTCCCTGGCTAGTCACACAGCAATTACCCCAAAATGGAATTATTTTGCCCCATTAACAACTAGACTTCCTAGAAAATACTGGCTTTTCTGAAATCCTTCTTAGGAATAGGTTCAGAGACCATGGCCATCACTAACAAATGGAACCATTTTTATTGGCTAAACAAACATGTTAGCTTTACTATCTGGCAATTCTAGAATTCTCGAGGGTATCTCCCAATGGCCAAGATTGGTTATCTTTCTCCACATTTTCTTTTCCTCTTCCATATTTCAAACTTCACTACTCCATAACTATGCCTGATGGAATAGATCCTGTGCTGTTTCTCTGCTTCATTTCATTAAAGATTGGTCCCGAAAAAGGTTATGCTAGGCTGATGTTCTTTTGCAGAAAGGGCCAGGATTGTCTCTGAGCTTGAGTGAACTGGCAGGGCATCGATGGCTCTGTCAGTTGTAACAAATGGCTATTCCTGCTTGCCAGTGAATGACGGCTCTAGCAGCAGCATCCTTCAAGCACAGACCTTCAGCCAGCCTGATTTATTGCTTCTGTCTCTTGCTATGACTTTCTGCTAAGATGATCTTCCAGAGTTTTCCTTTCAGATCCACAAGTTGTCCATGTGTCTTCTCTTGATTGCTCAACCAGTGCTGCTGCTAAGAAATCATGGGTAAATATTTGTACGACTACCCTGCATTGCCACTAATTCATTGACTGATCTTGGGTAGGTCATGTCATTTCACTGAGCCTCAGTTTTTTTATCTGTGAAATGAGGCAGTTGGTAGAGATGAACTTTAAGCAGCTTTTTAGCTTTCACATCCTCTGATTCTAGGTGAAATAACCATATTTAGCACAATAAAAATTATACTGCATTAAATATGTTGCTAGATTTAAAAACAATCTGCTATTAGTTCTGTCCCCCAACCTATCATGCATTCAATCAATATAATTTGTGGATAAATTCTTGAGATTTTGGTACTGCTAGTATTTGACTTTTAATTTCTTGTATTTGGTCAGTAAGTGCTTATGACATTCAGTTTTATCAGTGTTCTCTTTTTAAAATGTAATGTTTTCACCATACACCATTTAACAGTGTTCTCACAACTCTGCTTATTTATTTTGGCTCCATAATGACAATTCAAGGAAATCTCTTCCTTTAGCCCAGTCCCCACCCTTTTTCAAGGATGGTTGCCTAGTCTGTGTCAGGAATACTCATGGGAGCAAGACAAATGGTCCCAAAGACCCAACCCTTTTGACTCCTGCTTAGCCACTGAAAGAAAAAAAAAATAGTCCTAATTAGAGTTAATGAAGGAAGATTGCTTTTGAAGGTATTCCAAAGAACCAGAGCTTTTGATTCTTTGGAGATCACCCATCCAAATAGAGGTCAAATAGTCAGGTTGGAATTCAAACTGTGGTCCTTTGGTTCCAAATAATAATGAAAACTGGCATTAAGTTAGAAGTTATAAATTATTTCATTTATGCCTCACAGATATTCTCATCCTCATTTTACGGATTTAGAAACTGAGGCCCAGAAAGTAAAAAAAAAAAAAAAAAATTGATTGTCAAAGGTCATACTGCTACTTAATGGAAGAACTCTGGGATGGCATAAGTCGGGTCTTGTGACTCTCAGTACTATGAATATCGCAGTGCTTCCGCGATATGTTATGGCCTGTTATGGTAGCAAGAAAAAGTTAGTGTGATCCAATGAACAGTTTTGTCTTTGATATGATTTAGGCACATGTTTCCAAATCTGTAAGGAGGAGCCAAATAATATCTAAAATACTTTGCTCACAGGTTTGTTGTGAGATAATCTGTGTAAACTATGATTTAATTTCAATTTCTATTGCTATTTGGAGCCAGAGGACTTGAGTTTGAATCCCAATTTGGCTATTCACTACCTATATAACCTTAGATAAATAGGTCATTTAATTTTTCTGGGATTCAGTTTCTTTCTCTTTAAAATAAGGCTGGGGACAGTGTATCTAAAGGAATATAAGACCATTCCATCCCTAAATCCCGTAATCTTTTGAGAATTGCTGACCTTCTCTAGAAACAAAAATCCCCTTTAAACTAATCCAGACATCCATGTTTTGACATGAAAAATAACATCTTAAAATAAATAAAATAGTCTTAATCCCCACATCGCTACACTAGAAGCATTAGCTATTAAGAGCTTATTCTATAACTGAATTACAGGGGTGCCTCAATCAACATTCTTAATAAGTGACTTAAAAACATTATATTGGGGGGAAAATCATACAGGCAGTTAGTACAATGGGAACAAAGTTATAAATCAGAGATGGCACATTCCTAGGGACATTCCTGGGCACAGGAAAATGTCTAGGCTGAGCAGAGCAGGATGGGGTTGGTGGATGCGAATGCAGAGCCCAATAGACCTGAATTACTGAAGACCAGTGGGGCTTCTAACTGTAATAGCTCTCCACTCTGACAGACTAAAGGAAAAAAAAAATATTAGAGGAACTTAGTCTAGGGTCTACAAAGTTACTTTAAATATTTTGATAAATGTTTTTCAATATAATTGGTTTTCTTTATAATCTTATATATTTTTTACTCTATAAATTTTAAAACATTATTCTGAGAAAGGGTCATAGACTTTATCAGATTAAAAAGGTGTCTGACATACAAAAGGGTTAAGAATCTCTATGGTATAACTATACAACATATACAACCTATGGCTTCTCAATGAGTGGGGTGGGAGAGAAGGAGAAAGTTTGGAATTCAATTTTCTTTCTTTCTTTCTTTTTTCTTCTTTCCTTCCTCCCTCCTCTTCCTTCCTTCCTTCCTTCCTTCCTTCCTTCCTTCCTTCCTTCCTTCCTTCCTTCCTTCCTT
>JAJPUD010005798.1:72709-148049 GCA_023553655.1 Myrmecobius fasciatus
CTTCCTTCCTTCCTTCCTTCCTTCCTTCCTTCCTTCCTTCCTTCCTTAACAATATTTTATTTTTCCAAATATATGTAAAGATACTTTTCAACATTCATTTTTGTAAAATTTTAAGTTCCCAATTTTTCTTTCCTTTTCTTACCTCTCTCCTCCCTAAGACAGCAAGCAATCTGATATAGGTTATATTTGTACAATCATTTTAAACATATTTCCTTATTAATTATGTTGTGAAAGAAAAATAAAAACCACAAGAAAGAAAAAGCAAACACACAAAAAAAGATGAAACTAATATGCTTCCATCCAAATTCAGACTCCATAGTTCTTCCTCTGGATGTAGATGGCACTTTCCATCCCAAGTCTATTGGAATTGTTTTAGATTACTGCATTGCTGAGAAGAATTTAGTCTATCAGAGTTGATTATCACATAATCTTGCTGTTACTGTGTACAATATTCTCCTGGTTCTGCTTACTTCACTGAACATAAGTTCATATAAATCTTTCCAGGCTTTTTTGAAATCAGCCTGTTCATCACTTCTTATAGAACAATATATTACATTGCATTCATATACTATAACTTATTCAGCCATCCCCTAATTGATGGTCATACATTCAATTTCCAATTCCTTATCACTACAACTGCTACAAATTTTTGTGCATATGTAGGCCCTTTTCCTTCCTTTATGATCTTTTTGGGGCACAGACTCAATAGTGGCACTCTGGATCAAAGGGTATGCATGGTTTTATAGCCCTTTGGATATAATGGAACTCAATTTTAAAAACAAACGTTGAAATAAAATAAAATGCCACATTATTATCACTAAAAAAAAAGAATCTCTGTTAAACTATTGTTTTGAGAAATGTTGCCTATATATACCTTTAATTCATTCAAAAAAACTGCATATAAGCTATTACTTTATAAGTGTACATCAGGCTGATTCTGTAACTGCATATTGATATCAATGGAATTGGAGGTTGGACAAGGGAATATTCCTTGAAAGATCTCTTATATGCTAATGGATTTTATGAAATGAAATATACTTATAGGAAGTATAATTCTGGGAGTCCAAGCATTTCTGAAATCTGAAATATATGATAGCATAATACTACCTTACATTATACCAAATGGAAAAATTTTTAAGAGATTCTTAAGATCTGGGTACAAGCCCCTGGCTTGAGGACACGACTATCATTGCAAACATTTTACTGGACAGAGCAAAGAGAGTAATCCAATAAGAATGGAGCATGATTACAGTGGGCATGGAGTTTAGACTTTAAAAAATTGCACCTGTGTTGTGCATGTGATAAAATAGTAAGGCAAGAAAACCCACAAATCCTTAAGCTTTCAAACAATGGTAACCTGTTGTATAGTTCTAAAAGATCTCCATGGTCCATTCTAATGAGTTCCTCTGGACTGGCATAAAGCTTTAAAAAGCAAAATTTAGACCCTCTTTACACCACCTGAAGGATCCTCAGGTCAGTTTTGGGATGAAGGTTACTCCCAATTTGCCTGTTTCACATGGGTCACTTTTCCATCATGGTCATTAACCTTTTCCTAAAAATATTTTGTTTGTTTATAAATTTTTTCTTAATTCCTCCCCCCCCTCCCATGAGAGGTAAAGAGTGAACATGAATTCTGACCTTCACCTCCCTGACACCCCTCTCTCTGTGAAACAGTCAGAAACTCTGCATAGGCCTACATCTCACACCCATGACGAAATAAGATCAAAATGGGTACGTGATTTGGGTGTAAAGAGTGATACTATAAGTCAATTAGGAGAGCAAGGGATAATTTGCCTATCAGATCTTTGGAGAAGGGAGAGATTTATGATCAAAGTACAAGAGAACACTATGAAATGAAAAATCTGACAACTTTGATTAAATTAAAAAGTTTCTGCACAAACAAAACTAACACAAACAAGATTAAAAGGGAAGTACAAAGTTGAGAAAAAAAATTTTACAGCCAGTGTTTCTGATAATGGTCTCTTAAAGAACTGTGTCAAATTTATAAGAATGCAAGTCATCCCCCACTTGATAAATGGTCAAAGGATATGAACAGACAATTTTCAGATAACAAAATTACAGCCATCTATTGTCATATAAAAAAAAATCTCTAAGTCACTATTGATTGGAGAAATGCAAATTAAAACAACTCCGAGGTACCATCTCACACTTTCAGATTGGCTAAAATGACAGGAAAAGATAATGATAATTGCTGGAAGGGTTGTGGGGAAAATGGGACGCTAATGCATTATTGGTGGAGTTGTAAAATGATCCAACTATTCTGGAGAGCAATTTGGAACTAAGGGCTATAAAACTGTGCATACCTTTTGGCCCAGCAGTACCACTAATGGGTTTGTATCCCAAGGAAACCATAAAAGAGGGAAAAGGTCCCACATATGCAAAAATGTTTGGAGCAGCTCTTTTTGTGGTAGCAAGAAATTGGAAAATGAGTAGATGCCCACCAATTGGGAAATGACTGAATAAATTATGGCTTATGAAAATATTAGAATATTATTGGTCTGAAAAAAAATTATGAACAAGCTGATTTTAGAAATGCCTGGAAAGATTTACATGAACTAATCTTGAGTGAAACAAACAGAACCAGGAATACATTACACATAGTAATAGCAAGATTGTGCGAGGAACAATTATGAAAGACTTGGTTCTTCTCAGTTGTTCAGTGATCTAAGGCAATCCCAATAAACTTTGGATAGAAAATGCCATCTGCATTCAGAAAGAGAACTATGGAGATCGAATACAAATCAATACATGCTATGTTCACTTCTTTTTTCTGCTTTTTTTTTTTTTAACCTCTTCCATAGTTTTTCCCTTTTGTTCTGATTTTTTTTTCTCCCACCAGGATTCATAAAGAATGTGTATTTTAAAAGTTAGTATACATATATAACAAGAAAAAATAAAAACAATTAATAAAGTAAAAAAATAAAAATAAAAAGTAAAACAAAATTTAAAAAGTCCTTTGTGTTTTGGTGCCTTCATAAAAATTTTACTCTGATGCTTTATCAAGTTATGAAGGTGAAGGTGTCCTGGATTTCTTAAGGTTATGCTCATTGGACACAAGTTCTGGAAGTTAAATTTCATTGGTGTCTTCCCTTTTCCAGAGATGTTACTATACAGACTTGAAAGGACAGGAATGCTGACCAAATATTACTAGGTTTTCCCAATTTTTGTGGGCTTTTGACCTTGGAAAAACTGTCTCCTGTCCCATAGTATCAAGAGAAAACATATCTTGGAGAGACACAAGAGAAAGGGAAAGGAAGAGAAATAACCATTAATCTAGCACCTACAATGCTCTAGGCATTGTAGAAAGTGCTTTTGTAAATGTTATCTCTTTTGATCCTCAAACAACCCTATTATTATTATTATTATCCCTCCTTTACAATTGAGGAAATTGAAGCTGCAAGTGGTTCCCACCCAAGTGACCAGAAGAGTCTAATTTCTTTCCCTCTCCCTCTTTTTCCTCTTCCTCTCCCTCTCCTCTCTCCCCTCCCTCTCTGTCTCTGTCTTTGTCTGTTTTTGTCTTTGCTTCTGTCTCTGTCTATCTCTCTTCCTTCTCTCTCTCTCTGTTTCTGTCTCTCTCTTTCTCTTCCTCCTCCTCCTCTTCCTCCTCCTCTTCTTAAATCTAAAATCTAAAAAACAAAAAAAATTACCAAATAGTGTACCTAAAGATAAGCCTACACTGACAAATATAAAAATGTATGTAAAAATGACAAATGTTAAAAAAAATGACAAAAACATAGTTGTTTAAAATATTTGAGCATCATAGACTGTACTGTCTCTCTTCCTTGAAATCCTTATATTAGTACTGATAGGTAGAGAGAGGTTTATCTGTATCACCCTAAATTTTCGTGTTCATATCTCTCACACTGAACCAAGCATAGTTGATAAATTGAAGTATTGTCTAAAATCAGTAACGCTTGAAACTAAACTCAGTATTTCTATCCATGCAGTATTTTTCAAAAGTTGTTCTAAAATCTTTGAAAAAAACCTTTAGCCATTTATGCTTTCTTAACTGACCACCAAATAATGGAACCAATTGAAAGCTGTAGATTCTCGGGGAGTGAGGATTTTGATAATGTATTAGCTTTAATTTAAAATAACCTTCAGCATTACCTCCCAATAAAAGCGTTGGTGATTCTTAAACACTTCAAATCCAAGTTAGGTTTTTTCTTTCTTGGAGATGTAATTTTTCAGAACAATGTTTCATCCACATTTTTAAAAATTGTTGATAAATATATCTACAATATTTGATTGTTTTCTTTAAAATGTCAGGCTATTTAGTTGTTGCAACCTCATCTGCACAGTCACCCTTCTAGTAATTTTAATATTGTGCAACTGAATTTGATTTTTAAAGCGATCAGATCAATCAATATTTGAAGTAAAATTTCCTTCACTCTCCAACGGAAATAAATTTCCATTTTCTTTCATTGCCTTAAATAAATTTGAGGTTTTTGCCTCAGTGGCTGTTCTGTTAAGAGGAATGCATTTTAAAAATTCAATCTTCAATTCATACAGCTAAAAGAAAGTGTACTTCTACTGTTGTAACAGATAAAAGATGCTCCATGTCTATGCTTGTAATTTCTTGTAATTGTTTGTAAACCACAAAAAACAGATACAGTTTTGTCTTTTTCTTTCATTTCACCTGCATATCTTATGAGATCCCATACTATAGATTCAGACATTCCAACATCTTTTCCTATTTTAAAGTTAATGACCACTCATGCTATTCAATTACATCAATTTTTTTGTTCTAATGTAATAACAAACCTCTTCTTTTTTGCACTGATAGTGTTTCCATCTGAAGTCTTCTTTGTGTCCATTTTGTGAAGGACTCTTTTTTTTTTAAAATGATACAATCAATGGTAATATAGTATGTAGAAATATATCACATTCACACGTGATAATAGCCAAGTGCAGAGTAAAGATATAGGGTCATGTTAAAATCCTCAACCAACTCACAGGTTGCATTAATTAAATTTTGGCTCGAATTAAATGCAACTTAGTATCATTTTATAATTGGCATTGAATCAAATTTCACATTATTTGAACTTGCCTTAATTGTGACCTAGCTGTATTAAGTTGAGTGCTTGGATAGCAGCTGGGTCTCTTTTACTCACATCTGTGGAGACCTAGACATGAACTATATTTGAACTACATTCTGAGATTTCCTAGAGGCGATTCTGGATGGGGACGAAAAGAACTAAAGAGATGATATTTGGGGGCTGACTCCAAGATTGAACCTGATCTGAGTAAGCCCCGAGCTGGGCGCTGGGCCATAGGTCAGAGGGGTTTGCATTTGAGTAAGATTAAAGAGGGAAAGTGTCATGTGTTGTGGAACTGAGTTCACGTGAGGTTAGGGAGTCCATTTGAGAGAATATAAGTGCAGAGCTTGGGATCCATAACAGTGCTTGGTGAGAAAACAGTGGATAGAGTCTCAAAATGAGAGCAAAATTAAGCATGCGGTCGGACCAACTTTTTACATATTCCTCTATTCCCCTCACAGAGGAAGAGGTCAGATTCCAATATGGACTCACCAGAACCTCACCCCTTGCTCTCATCCATGCTCTTAGCAGAGCTCTAGTGTTTGGGCTTCTAGTAGCAGAGTCAGGGAGAGTGTGGGAGTAGGGGAAGAGATTGAGGGACCCAGATGTGGCTGTGCTGTGCAAACTTTAAAACAATATACAAACGTACCTTGTGAGTTATGTTACCTGTCTCCTGACCCTCTCCCTCCCTCATTCTTTATTGTGTATAAAGCATCTGGACCTGCTCCCTGCCCTGCATCTATATGTCCCAGGAATGAAGTGCTAATAATACTCCACGTCCCCTGAACTTACTGGGATGGTGTCTTGTGGGCTGATGTATGAAAGGCAGCAAAAAAACCAAGTCAGTTTAATCCCCCAAAATCAATCAAGCCAATCGTTTGATAATTGCTCAGACACTTTAGTCAAAATGAACCTGGATTCATTTCTTTTCCTTTGGGTCCTGTTGTTCACAATCTTGTCCTCAAACTTTCTTATAAATCCTGCAGAGTCCCCTAAGTCATTCCTTACCTTTAGCTAGATTGGAGAGAATAAATTTGCTTGAATTTCCTCTCCCTTCTCCTCCCCTTCTCTCTCCCCCCCCCCACTTTTGGGGCAAAACCCAGAGCTAAAGGATTAGTAGCCCACCCTGAAGGCAACTTTGATCTTTCCAGAGTGTCTCTGCTAGGGTAAAGAAACACCCCTTGTTCTCTCCAGACCTGATGTTTAAACTCCTATTTTGACTCTATTCCTCATGCTCTAAGAATGGCACAGTATAAATGTGATCTGAAAGGGTCTAACATCTCAATTACTGATTTGTAATTTCAAGCCACCAGAACTTAATTTCATTCTTGTGGAAAACTCCCCACCCCCAACACATAGATCTCTCTAGCCTTGATGTTTAAACTCCTATTTTTAACTCTACTCCTCATGCTCTAAGAATGGCACCATATAAATGTGATCTTAAAGGTTCTAACAGATCAATTATTGATTTGTAATTTTAAGCTACCAGAATTTTATTTCACTCTTGTGGAGAACCCCACCTCCTTCCTCACAACACATAGATCTAAAGAGAGGATAGGTTAGAACAAAGGTGAAAATCAGATATAGAGGGAAGACTTATTGATCTTGGAATCAGGAAAATGGAGCTGTTGCTTGTTATTTTAGTCATGCCTGACTCTCTGTGACCCCATTTGGGATTTTCTTGCCAAAAGGACTAGTAGTTTGCCATTTCCTCCTCCAGCTCATTTTACAGATGAGGAAACTGAGGCAGACAGGGTCAAGTGACTTCTCAGGGTCATACAATTTACCAAATATCTAAGGATGGGTTTGAGCTCAGGTCTTCCTGACTCCAGGTCTAGTACTATATCCACTGTGCAATCAAATTTCCTGTCTGTCAAGAAAGACCTGGTTCGAATCCTTGCCTGGCCACTTGGTATTTATATACCATGATCAAGTCACTTTCTGAACCTCAGTTTCCTCATCCATAAAATGAGAATAATCAACATATCAGTAATTTATAGCTCATGGGAGGCAGAATAGCATAGTGCATAAGGAGCTGGCTTTGATATCAGGAAGATTTTGATTCAAGTTATGTTCCTGAACTGTAGGCATACTAGCCTATACTGATGAAATCCAGTTGCATCCCATTTACATCACAGGATTGTTGAGGGGATTATAGACACGGGATTGAAAGGGAAACATCAACACAAATCCCCTTATTTTATAGACAACTTGCTAACAGTCACAAAGGCAGTAACAGAGGTGAACTCCTCAGCTCCAAAGCCAGTCCCCTTCCTACAATTCTGTGCTGCTCCTTTCTAAAACTGGAGATCCTGTTTGACTCAGTTTCCTCATTTGTAAAATGAGCTGGAGAAATAAATGACCATTTACTCCAGTATTTTTGCCAAGAAAATCCCAAATCACTAAGTCAGACATGACTAAAACATGATTGAACAATAACAAATGTGCCAGACACTTCACTAAGCATGAAGAAAATTAAGAAAAGCAAAAGACAGGTCTTGTTCTCTAAGAGTTCACAATCTAACAGGGGAAATAGTGGGCAAACCATTATGTATGAAATATAGATAGGATAAATTGGAGGTCATTGCAGAGGGAAGGAATCACATTAAGGGAAGCAAGGAAGGCATCTTGTAAAAATATGATTTTAGCTTGGTCTTGAAGGAAGCTACAGTAGACAGAAGGCCTTGAAATCTATTTTAAGATTGGGAAATTCAAGTTCACCCTGATAATTTTGGCAGTCAGCCAATAAGCGTTTATTAAGTACCTACTATATGTTAGGCATGGTGTTAAGTTCTGGAGATACAAAAAGAGAATCCTTGCTCTCAAAAAGCTCACCATCTAAAGGAGACTAAGTACAAAGCAAATAACTTTGTACAAACAAGAGACATACAGTATGCATTGTAAATAGAGGAAGGCAGTAATATCAATGATTAGAGAAGACTTCTTGTAGAAGGTGGGATTTTAGTAGGGACTTGAAGAGAGCCAGCAGGAAGAGATGAGAGAAAAAGCCTTTCATACATAGTATGAAGAATGTACGTTCCATGGAAATAGGGACTGTGGGATCTCCAGCACTAGCCAACCTAATACATAGCAAGGATGGAATAAATTCTTATTGGAAGAACTAGATTGGCAAGATGTCTTTTTCCATGGAAGAAAAGGGTGATTCCCTGTTTGCTATTGTAATGGTAAGGGTTAAAAAGGAAAAGAAGTCTCCATTCTGTCACTGGGGGCAAGAAAATTGGAGGAAAGGAGACAGCAGTAGTAACAACATAACAAATGGTGAACATGATGTTGGACAGAGTTTGGGAGATAGTGAAGGTCTAGAAGGGCCTGGTGTACTGTGGTACATAGGGTCAGACATGGCTGAGCAACAACAACAAGAAATGGTGATTTGCTTCACCTGGGTGACTTTGAACAAGTCATTTAAATGAAGACAGGGAGGAGGAGTAGGGGAACTAGAAGGTCTTTCCAGCTCCAAAACTATGATACTTTATCTCCCTGGAAGAGTGCCAACCTCTAAAAGAGATTTCCTGTCTTATGAAATTCAACTTAGGAATGGTGTGTTTCCTTCAGGGCTCCTCATAGAGTTTTGAAGTGGCTATTTTTTCCTAAGTTTCCAGCAGTTCTGGGGATGCTACTAGGACACTCATGAGTAGTCCAAATCTTTTGGACTTTTCATAGTTTCAATAAGATCATTCTCTGGTCAAGGGTAGGGGGATAGGATTGAGAAGATGCGCTTCTGTTTCCTCTCTCCCCAAGTGGACTCCCTCTCAGAGTCTTGTCTGGCATGGCTCTCTTCTGTGGAGGCAGATGATTTCATGGCTGGCTTCTGAGCTGGCTTGCTTTTTTTACAGAATACCCACAGGGTGGAACTGAATCCCCTTTGCCAATACCAACACACATCCTAAGGAGTATCACTCCATTTGAGCCAATAGTTTTCAAAGACTTTTCTCAACTACTCTAATACCCTTGATTGGTTGATTGATTGATTCAATGAAGATGTCTTAGTCTTGTCCACACCTAGTTCATATCTCTAATTGATTCAGTTGAGAAGTCTGCATGACCTTCACCCTTATGGTTATATTTTTTTATTTAAATGGCTGTCCGAAAGCTCTGAGTCAGAAGTTGTATGTGGGCTTAACCTTTATAAATCACCCCAAAATGCTTTTGTTTGGGTTTTGGCTCTAAGCGTCTTCAAAGTACCACACATGTTTCTGATTGGTCTCACCTATGGTAAAGGAAGAACCACGCCTCTCTTTTTGCTGGCGTCGGTCAGCTCCCTGTCTGAACTTCTTAAGATCTTGGAGACTTATTTACTCTTTTTCTGTTCTTGGGAGTTTATAATCATTGTACCTTCTATAGAATGAGCTTTTTCTTACAAAAGACCAGTATCCTCAATAAGCTAATATCAAAAACTTACCATACTTAAATACATAAATATCAGTTTTAATTAAAATTTGCAAAGTACTTTATACACAATATCTTCATTTGACCTTCACGACTTCCTTAGCAAGCTAAGTATTATAGATGGCATTATGCCCTTTTTGGACATGAGAATACCAAGGCTAAAGTTAAGTGTCTCACAGAAGGTTCACACAGTTTTTATTCCATCCCTCTGAGGTGAGATCTGAACCTCAGGTCTTTGTGACTTCGAATCCACAATTCCACACTAAATGCTGACATCAATTTCCCAACTTCCCAAGACAGGCTACATCTCCTAGATGACTGATCCCGTATTCTCAAAACATTTTCCCACTTCAGTCTTGGTGAGTATTTAAGAAGAGGGGGGAAAATCAGGCCAACACAAAGAAGAAAAATGTTCTGTAGACACAAATTTAAGGGAGATTATTGTCTAGGAGGGCTGAGATTGATTAAACTCGACTACAGATTTAATCGGATTCCAACTGGACATGCTCAGAAGTCATTTAAAAAAAAGCTCTGATTTTTTTTTTTTTTACTTCAAGCTTAGCCAGAGACCTCACAGAGGTCTAAACACAAGCCAAGCTTGAGCTGTTTTAATTCAACCACTGTTGATTTATGGCTTTAGTAAAAAATGTCTGAAATTTTTTAAGCTGAAAGATTTTTTTCCCTCCTTTTTACTCTCACATCTCAAATATAGCTGAAGGGATATTTCTCAGGCTTTCCAAAAACAAAACCATCTTTAGAATGGAGAGTGAGCTTTGAACATTTCAAATCCAAGGGGGAAAATCCTATGAAAGTTTTTACATGAAAGTAAAAACAAATATTCTATAAAGACATATGAGACTTTCTGTATATTCATCTGATTGACTTAGTCATGGAACAGAGAGCAAGATAGGGGCAAACCCATTGGAGAAAGCCCTGGGAGGGTTTATAGGAGGGAAAGAGGAGGGGGATAAATTAGGTCCAGTTCAAACACCTTTTGTTTATTTGTTTGTTTTCCTTGTTCTCTCTCCCTCTCTCTCTCAGTTGGGAGGTTCAGAGGGAACCCTTCTCTTCTTGGCATAGGAGTTTTGTTCTTCTCCATTTTTTTGTCCGTTGAACTCTTCTTAATCAACCTGGTGACCCCCTGTTCCAGTCACTATAGTAATACTGAATTTATGTGTTTACCTCATCAACTTACATTACTGAAGGATGGAACTTCCAAGTTCAAGTGATTCTTGGCTATATCCTCTCTGGTAGTAGGCAGCAGAGACATGTGCTACCGTGTTAGACCCTATCAACATTATCGAATTGCCTACTGAGAGAAATGTAGTTATTATATTGGTTGCTGTGTCTTGCCTCCTTCCTCCCCTGCTAAAGGAACTCTGAAGAGTTTCTCTAACAAGCTTTATAAGGCATGTTGTCCTAACATGTGGAAGAGAATGAGAGATAATCTTGGATTTGAAGTCTGAATTCAATAATTATTGACTAAGTCTTCCTCCTATGGAACCTTGGGAAGCAACTATAATAATATCAACTCTTTCCGCTATGTGAAGCTTTTTTTTTTTTAATATATGGTTGTAAAGTGGTTTTATTTCCCTTCCCTTAATTCGTTACATTTTCACAGTTCTGTGAGATATGCAAGTATTTATTCCCATTTTACAGATGAAGAAATAAAGGCTTAGGGAGAGTACATTGCCCAAGGTTACATACAAAAGAAAAGAAACAAGCATTTATTAAGTGTCTATCATGTGCTTGGCACTCTACAAATATTAATCACATTTGATCTTCACACTAACCCTAAGAATTGTGTCCTATTGCTATCCATATTTTACAATTGAGGCTAGTAAGTCTTAGAGGTCAGCTATGAATTTGGATCTTTCTGACTCCAGACCTGGTATTCCATCAGCTGTATTATCTAGATGCCCTATATCCATGTAGTGCAAGTACTGTACTTATAATGATTAATTTAAAAATAGTAAAAATAATCTTATTTTTAATTTTTTTCTTTAGATTTGGGATTTCAATGGCATAAGAAACTCTCTCTATATTGGCAACTATTCCACAACTTTTAGCCTTCTATAGAAAGTGGTCTGGAAGACTGAGGAGTTAATTGATTGCCCAGAGTCACATAACCTTTATGTATCAGAGGTGACTTGAACTCCAGTCTTTTTAGCTCAGAAACTGATTCTTTAGCCACTATGCAATGATCTCTCACTTGATAGTCATTTAAAAAAATTGTACTCAGTGATTCATTGATCCCAGTCTCTTTGTTATTTCTCATAGATGACATTCAATCTCTTGACCCAATGCCTTTTTCACTAGCTGTTCCTCTTACCCAGAATTCTCTCCCCTTTCTTTCTCTACTTCCTGCTTTCCTGACTTCCTTAAAATCTCAGCTAAAATCCCACCTTCTGCAAGTAGTCTTCGATGGTTTCTCATTAATGCTAGTGCTGAGAATCCCTTCAAGTTATCGTGTCTATATCTTGTTTGTATATAGCTGTTTGCATCTTGTCTCCCTCATTAACTCACAAGTTTCTTGTGTTTTTGCCTTTCTTTGTATTCTCAGAATATAGCATGGTTCCTGTTCAGTGCTTAATAAATATTTGTTGACTCCAGCAAAACAAAAAGTCAATACCTTAAGAACCTATGATTTTGTTGTTGTGTTTGGTTCCTTTCCCAAAACAGATCATATATCTCCATGGCATATACATATATATACATATATGTACACATACACACATATATGTACACATACACACATATATGTACACACACACACACACATATATATATATATACACTCTATGGCCAACCCTATGACAAGTTGATAGACTGCTCTGCATAGTCACCATGGTCAATGGCCCATGCTTAAAAAATTTTCCATTTTGGTAGAAGAACCTGACAGACCTTGCACACCAGTGGCATACCCTCTGAAAAGTGAGGGTCAGCTCCATGCCATGATGAGGTATCTGAAGGAGATTGGTCAATAGAGTGGAGAAAATCAGCCAAATTAGTTGTTGAGCTGCATGGCTTGTTCATTTGGTCAAAATGTTTGATCCGATGGCTGGATGTAGACATGATTTGTGGTTTTTGCTTGCATAATTTGACCTCTTTTGTCACTAAAATTGGATAGTGAGAGACAGAGAATTTTTCTTGGCTCCCTGCTGGTAATTTATCAACTCAGGAGCTAAATCTTCAGCCTGGAAGATAATTGACTCCCAGAAGGGTCTCTGGGTCCCTGCAGGCTACTCAAAGCAATTCACCACTGCTGATACCTTTGTAGATATCCTTCCTTCTACTTTCATCAAAATCAAAATAACAATCTCACCAGTCCCTACTGCAGTGATTTCTAAACATTTTTGTCATGCACCCCTATCAGTAAAGTTGAGCATGTAACTCCTAATATATTATATATTTATAATTTTATATAATTACTGATACTAAAATATTATAAAATATTTATAAAATAAATGCAGAAATAGGCATCTAAAAAGAAAAGACAGAGATGAAATCAATTATTCAAAATATTTCATCTTTAAAAATTAAATTATTAAAGTTATTATTTATTAACAGTACAAAAACACTTTTGTTCTGGGAAACAATATGATTGATTTATTATTTTAAAAAATATTACCATGTATGCTTCAAGAGATAGGAAGGACTTGTCAATAATAATTATTAGTACTTAACTATTCTGTTAATTTGATCTATGTAACTAGCCAATCAGATGCATTTCTCTTTTATAAAAACTTTTTTCTTCCAAATATGAAATGCAATGTAATTAAATAATAGGGTAGGGAACAGGTTACTTTTTCCCATAGATCTGTGTCTTTCTATTCATTCTATTCATGGAAAATCAAGAAGCAAGAATGAGTTCTGATTTCAACTCAACAGAAAGATTTCTACATCAATCTATTCCTCTCTCTTTACAAGATTCTTATTAGTGCAAGGTCAAGTCAAGTCAATGAGAATTTATTAAGTGTCTGCTATGTGCCAGACACTGAGCTAAGTGCCACTGGAGGTACAGAGAAAGGCAAATGACAAAGAAACAAACAAACAAAAAAACCAAATTCTGCTTACAAGAGGCTCACAGTCTGATGGAGAAGACACCATGCAAAAAATGATATGCCAAAAAAAGGATATTGGAAGATAATGTCAGACAGAGGACATCAAGGTTAAGGAGACTGGAGAAAGGCTTCCTGTAGAAGGTGTGACTATAGGTGGGACTTGAAGGAAGAGAGGGATGTCAGAAGGCAGAGGTGATGAGGGAGAGAGTTCAGACAAGGAGATCAGCTAGTGAAAAGGCATTGAGTTGGGAGATGGAGCATCTTATACAAGGAATGTGCATGGGAACATGAAATACATGGACTAGGTTAAAGAGTAAGAAAATGGGAAAGTTTGAAAGAGACCAAGTTATAAGAGGGGCCAGTTTATTAAAAATCAAACAGAGAATTTCATATTTGATCTTGAAGGCAACAGAGAACCACTAGAATTGATTGAATGGAGAAGAGGATAACAAAATCAGACCTGTTCTTTAGGAAGTTCCCTTTAGTAGTCGAGTGGAGAATGGACTGGAGTAGGAAGAGAATTGAGTCTGTGGAACAATTAGAAAACTACTGCTTTATGTGTGAGATGAGGAGGGGGGAAGAAGGAAGAGAGGAAAACAAAAAGAGAACAGAAGAAAGAGAAGGAGGAGGAGAGTGAGAAGAAAGAGAAAAGAGGAGGAGAAGGAAGAGAAGAAAAGGGAAGAGGAGAAGAAGAAAAAGGAGAAAGGTGGAGGAGGAAGAAGAGGAAGAGGAGAAGAAAAGGAGGAGGATGGAGGAGCAAAGGAGAAAGATGAGAGAAGAGAGAGAAGAAAGAGAAAGATATCAAGAAGGATAGCTAGGTTCTGAGTCTGGGTAACTGGAAGGATGGTGATGCCCCTGACAGTAATAGAGAAATCAGGAAGGGTGAAAGGTTTGGAGGTAAAGATGAATTCTGTTTGGGTTATATCACGTTTAAGATGTCTATGAGACACCCAATTTAAGAAGTTCAATAGACAATTGAAGATGTGAGTCTAGAAGTCAAGAGAAAGAAGTAAGAACTACATAAGTAGATCTCAGAATTCTCTGCATAGAGATGATATTTGAATCCATAGGCGCTGGCAAGATCACCAAGTGATACAGTATATATCAATAGTTTATAGCATATAGAGAGAAGATGATCCAGAATAGAGTCTTGGAAGATACCTATAATTAGTGTATGAGATCTGGATGACAAAGGACACTTAGGCATGGCCACTTAAACCAAAGAATCAAAGAGAAAATAATGCCATGACAATGGAGAGCAAGGAATATTCTACCATTAGTGGTGAGTTAGGAGTAGGAGTGAAAGCAACCAGTTGCAGAAAGGGTGGCCAGGGAAGCTGTCATTCAGAGGGAGCCAGATCTTAATGAATGCAAAGCAAAAGGAAAGGCTAAAATTTAAGATGAAAGTTATTTTGTTACTTATGGAACAAGCATTCCAAAGAGCACAGTGGAAGGAGTGATAACTTTAGAGTGATGTTGGGTGCTTGAGTAACAGCACTGTTTTAGAGGAATGTGAATAAAGAAGTAGGGAGGGTGGAGAACAGAGCTTGAACAATGACATCTGAGGGTTCAGAATCCCTAAGATGGGTAGGGTAGGTAAAAATATATTAATCACTGAAGAATGAGTTCTGAATAAGTTATCATTTTCCATCGAGGTTCATCCTCAAGGTGTAGGGTCACAAAGGGTTTGGCAAGTGTGTGTAGCTGGAAAGAGAAGAGGAGTATCTTTACTGAATTGTGGTCTGTAGAGCTATAGGAGACCAGTAAGGGTTCTTGGACCACAATAGAATGGATGCTCAAGGAGGTTAGGATGTATGATATCTTATTTTGGCACAGTTCTTGGCACACAATAAGTGTTTAATAAGTAATAGTTGATTGATATTCCTTTTTGGACTTTCTATTACTGTTTCTCTAGGAGTATGAGGAATGACAAGAAAGTAAATTTGACAAATACAGGAAGTGTAGGAATGTCTAATAAGACTGAAAAGATAGATTGAGGTAAGATTGTGAAGAGCTTTAAGTATCAAAAAGAAAAATCTGAAAAATCTCTTTGACAGCTGTGTGGAAGACAGACCAAAGAAGTGAGGTACTTGAGACAGAGTGATCAATTATTATGATGATAATCCAGATCAAAGGCTCTGGATTAGGTGGTGGCTGCTTGAGAGAAGGGGGCAGATGTGAGCCATTCCAAAGAGAAACAAGATTTGATTACTGCTTATATGTGCAGGGTAAGTGGAAGTAAGGAGCTGAGAATGACATCCAAGTTGTAAGCCTGGGTGTCTAGAAGGATGGTGGTCTTTAATAGCAAAATTGGAAGAAGGATGAGTTTGGGGTAGAAAGGAGAGGATGTAATGAGATCTGTGACTCCAGGTGCAATCCACATGCCTAGTCATCTTGGGATACTTACTCTGTCCTACCCAAATGGAAAGGGGGAAGACAGGATCTTACACATTGAATCTCTGTGCTCTGATTCTTTGAAGAGAGCAGAGCCTGCCATCCCAGGAACTAACCTTTGAGACAAAAAAGTGGTTTGGAGGCTTAGGATGAGAGAGGGGATTTCTTAATGGTACCTACACAGCTACTGTTGTGGGTGATCAGGCTGAGCTTAGATTGTGAACTGAAAGGCTATAAAAGCTGATGGAAAGTGGGAGGAAATTGGGAATTTTTACAGTGGTAGGAGGGAGTGGAGTGAGACAAAAATGAGTGAAGGGTGTGATTGAGTTAGACAAGTCTCACAACTGATGATCACTGGGGAGGCAGGATATGGCATATTCCCATTCTCTAAGTGGTTGATCACAAAAACCTTGGAGACCTATTATGTCCTCCTGGGGAATCAAGGCCCTCTACTGTGGAGGCCACTCCCCTGCTATCATCAAGTTGCTGTCCAAGGTACTGGGTAGAGTTATTTATTCCTCCATCAGTCCATCAACAATGCAATCCTTTGGGGAGGGGGGGAAGCACTTATTTACTTTTCCAGGTAAAGTATAGATAGCTGCACAGGGGGTAAGTGATCAGAAGCAAGTAAGCTTCATACTGTGCAAACCCAATAAAAACATTTGAAAAAATGGGGAAGGAGGAAATCAACCCATTGATTGTTTTGCACCAGTCTGACAGCTCCACAAATTTGCCTAATCCCAAATTGAGTGAATGTTTTGATGTTTGTGTGTGGGACTCTCTGTATTAAATATATAAATGCAAAAGATATCCAGGAAAGCTAGAATCAGAAATGAAGCTGAATTGGTTATGAAATGTCAGAAAGAAATTTGAGTGCTGCACTGGTCCCCATAAGACGTCAAAAGATACAGAGAAGGACTCCAGGATATTGTATAAATCCTTTTGAAGGATCTTGGGGACAAGGACAAGAATTGCTCAGAATTATAAGGTATGGGTGAAAGGTTTGCTTCAGGTGTGCAGAACTAAAGTATGCCTCCTTGCACCTTCCACTCACTGATTTGTTCACTGGGGCCAAACAGAACAAGTCTAATCATTGTTCCACAGATACCTGGAAGGAACTCAACAGCTACATTTAATTCTTCAGTTCTCCAGGCTAAACATTCCTAGTTCATTCAACCAGTTTTCAGATAGACTCTTGACTGAAGATCATTAATCTGATTTTTCAGGGTGATCATGATCTCCAGGCTTCATCATTTTGGATGCTTTTCTCTGGATGTTTTCAAATTTCTTAATGTCCTTTTTAAAATGTGACATCCAGGACTGCATGAACAATGCAATTGATGTGATATGCCCAGGACAGAGTATAATGTGAGCATCTTTTCCACCACCTATGCCATCCATTGAATACATTTTTTTCTTAATAAAATATTTTTTTAATTTATTTGAATTTGAGTTACAAGTTGAAAACTGAGTATGTCAAATCTACTGGGTTTTTTAATTTTTCTATTTCTTTTATTTTCAATGTGTGAATTAAAACAAGATGATTGCACACAAAACTACAAATCTATTATTCTATTCCTTTTAAATATGTATTAATCATGTAACTTTTTTCCCTTTTTCTTCACTCTCCTCTCCTCCCATCTTGCCCTAGAGATGACTATCCTTAAACACAAATGTGCGTATGTGTAAAATCATTCTAATACATGAATACATTTAATGGTTAGATATTTATAGATATACAATTTTAATTTAATTTAATGTATAGATATATTTAATAACTATCATAATATAATTTAATGCATAGATATATTTACAGATGATTTATAATGTATATATAATGCATAATTTATCAGCTCTTTTTCTGGATGCAGAGAGAGAAAGAAAGGAAGAGTAAAAGAAAGAAAGAAAGAAAAATTTCTTCCTTCATATGTCCTTTGTAGCTAATTTGGGTATTTATAATAATCAAAATGACTTAGTCACTCAAAGTTCTTCTTAAAATAGTATTGCTGTTACTGTGTGCAACATTCTTTTGGTTATGCTCATTTCACTCTTTATTTTTTCATTCAACCTAATCATATTTTTCTGAAATCAACAAGCTTATCATTTTTTATAGCACAGTAGCATTCCATCATTGTCATATACCACAACTTGCTCAACCATTCCCCAATTGAAGGACATTTTTGCAATTTCCAGTTCTTTGCCACCACAAAGAGAGCGGCTATAAATATTTTAGAACAGATAGATTTATTTCCATTTTCCCTAATCGTCTTTGAAAAAGATTCTGAATAAAAAAAAGAAAAAAAACATAATTCTTGTAACAAATATGCATAATTAAGCAAAACTACTCCTTTTGGCCATGACCAATTGGTCAATCTGCAGCTTGAGTCAGTTACCTCTGTCAGGAAGTACATGTTTCATCATCTAGTTGGCTATTGCATTGGTCAGAGAAATTCTTCAAATTAAATTTTATTTTTTTAAACTAACAATTTATTTTAATCCTTCCTATTACCCCACACACACACCCAGTGAAAAAATAAAAGGAACTATAATATTTTTGTAATGAATATATATAGCTGAATAAAACTAATTCCTGCATTGGCCATGTACAAACAAATATGTCTTGATTTGCAGGAATCTGTCTGTCTCTGTCAGGAAGTGGCTTACATTTTTCATCATTTAGTTGGTTAATGCGTTGATCAGTTTTTAAATCCTTTACAATTCATCTTTAAAATATTATTATATTAATTGCTCTGGTTCTGCTCACTTTACTCAACATAAGTTCATATTGATCTTCTCAGATTTCTTCAAAACTATCATTTTCATTATTTTTTTACACAGAGCAAAAATATGTCTTTTTGTACCTTCTACTCATAGTGAAAATGGCACAACAGTATCCCATTGCATTTGTATACCATAATATATTGCATCATTCACCATTCGATGGGCATCTTAGTTTCTAGTTTTTTGTTACCTGAGAGAATACAGTTCAATCAGTGAAAATCTACCACTGATTCTGGAAAAGCACATACATGATCTTGCTAGTTTAAAGCACAGTGTTGTATGTGCTGACAATGATTCAATAGGTAAGTGGATATACTCCCGATTTATGATAGCGCCACTATCCCAGCCCCAATTGTTCTCCCTTCTCCTAAATACCTATTAAAATCCTACTCGACCAAGAAAATATACGTATTTTAAAATTTGAAATTAACAAATACCAAATAAAACAGGCATTTACATATAACAAATACAACTAAAAAAAGATGATTGCATATGAAATTGTTAATCTTCTGCACAGTTTTCTTTTTCTATTAAGTACACAAAAATTTTAACCTGTCATTTTCAAAACTGTCTTGTCCAACTTTTCTTCTGGAGCTTCCTTCTGTGCATTTGTTTTTTAAAAAAAAGTTTCAGAGGATTCTGGGAAGATGGCAGAGTAGGTTGGTAAATTTCCAGCTCTTCTGATTTTCCCCACAAATAGAACAAATTTGCACCTCAGTGCAAACATAGATTGGTGAAAAACCAAGAAGGATTGGGGCAGAACAGGGGTCCTCCTGATACAACCAGAGAAGATCTGATGAAAGGCCCTGGGCTTGGATTAACCTGTCTGAAGTACTAACACCTCCAGGGTAGCTCTACAGAAATATCAAGTGGAGTCCCTCGGTCTATCTGGTTGTGAATGGAGCCCCAGCAGGAACCACAGACTTTCATATTCTGAACTGTTTGTCAAGTGGAAGTTTGAGTTTAGGACGACTGAGTGAAGCTCAGTTGATTGGAAATGCCAGGCCCAGCTGTGCTGCTGAGATGTGACCCTGGGTGAAAAGGAACCAGCATCCAGTGAGTGCAGAAGAAGCTGGACAGGGACGCTGCTGGCTGTGGGCACTTTCAAGAGGGTGGAGCTCTTGGTTTGGGGTTCCTGGTCAGAGGGGAGAGCTGAAGCGAAGCTTTAGGCATCATCTCCCCACCCCATGATTAGAGATGCTTACACTAGTAACTTATTTTTAAAAAATGAACTGGCAAAGAAGAAAGAACCCTATCTTTGAAACATATTATGGGAGTAGGGAACACCGGGATTCATCTTCAGAGGAGGATACTGAAATAAAAAAAAAAGCTTCTACCCCAAAGAGGTAGAAATGAAATGGCTCCCTGTCCAGAGAGAAGTTATAGAAGAACTCAAAAAAAAAATTAAAAAAATCAAATGAGAGACACTGAGGAAAAACTAAAGAAAAAATTCAAACCATCCAAGAAAAACAGGAAGATTATGAAAAAAAAGTTAATCAATTAGAAAAGATGTATAGAGTCACAAAGAAGAAAATAACTCTTTGAAAATTAGAATTGGGCAGAGAAAGCCAGTGAAGCTATAAGACACCAAGAAATAACAAAACAGATTATAAAGAATGAGAAACTAGAATAGAATGGGAAACATCTCATAAGAAAAACAACAGATGTGAAGAACATATTAAGAAGAGAAATTGTAAGAATAATTGGACTGCCAGGAAGTTGTAACCAAAAAGAGAATCTCAACACAATAATGCAAGAAATAATCCTAGGAAATTGTCCTGAAGTGATAGAACATGAGGGGAAAATAGAAATAGAAAAATCCACCAATCACCACCTCAAAGAGACCCTTTATGAAAAACACATAGGAATATTACTGCCAAATTTCAAAAACCCCAAATCAAAGAGAAAATTTTGCAAGAAACAAGAAAAAAAATCAAATACGCTGGAGCTACAATTAGAATTGTACAAGACTTAACAGCAGCTACAATAAAAGAACGTCTTAGAATTGTATCTACAGTCAAGTAAGAGAACTAGGCCTGTGGTCAAAAATATTATATCCAGCAAAATTATCTATAATTTTGAATAAGAAAAAATGGACATTCAATGAACTTGTAGTTTTTCAGGGATTTCTATCAACCAAACCTGAACTTAACAGAAATTTTAACATATAAGAGCCAATATCAAAGAGCAATTTTAAGGAACTCAACTTGTACAAACTGTTTAAACATGGACAAATTGTTTATATTTTTTTACATGAGAAATGTATACTTTATGTTTAAGATTTACATGAATAAAAGAGTAAGCTCAAACGAAACACTGGTAGAATAAAAGTAAAAATTGTAATCATATTATACAAATGAGTTGCAGAGGAAGAATAGACACAGAGGCATTGGGGTGGGGAGGGATCGCACTTATAAAAACCTACTTACATGAAAGCCTACTCGGGAATGGGCTAAAAAAGGGAATACTACATATATACCATGGGAGCACAGCACTGTCTAAAATCTATAAAGAAATAAGGGAAGAGGGATAGGTGGATGGGGAAGCAAAGAGCGAGGGAAGAAGACAAGGGATGGATCCCTGGATTGGGGGAAATTAAGTAATAATTAGCCAAATTATGAAGCAGAATTTAATAAAAGAGTCAACAGGGATGGAAAAGACATGTATGTGGAGTATGTGTGTGTATATATGTATGTATATATCTACATATATAGACATAAATATATCTTTTCTTAACTGGCTTGCTTGGGGGTTGTGGAGGGGATGAAAGGGAGATATGTGTATGTCTATGTGTGTGTGTATGTATGTGTGCGTATGTATATATCTAAATATGTATATATGAAAATATCCTTTCTTAACTAAAACTTGTTTAGGGTGGGAGTGGGGGATAAAAGGAGGGAAAAAGAATAAAGTAAAAAAATGTGCAGCAGGGAACAATTTATAAGGAAGTAAAGAAAAGACACATTCATGAATATAATTTTTTCTATTAATACATATGTACTTGCTTAAATTGGTACTTGTTGTCATATATTTTGAATCCTTTCTGATGTTCTATTGGGCACGTGATAATGTTCTCTTTTCTTTTGTTTGATTTTGATTTGTATTGCTTTTCTGTTTTTCTTTTTTCTTATTCTGTTTCTTCTAATAAAATAAATTTGGAAAAAAAAATATTCCCCCCCCAAAAAAATTCAGCCACCTTTTCTTTCCTTTCTTTTCCTTTCTTTCCCCATTTCCTCCCTCCCTCCCTCCATTCCTTCCTTCCTTCCTTCCTTTCGCATTATGGAACCTGAAATGCCCTTTCTACCTATGAGCCAGAACCTGTCAGGGTGTTTGGCTCCAGGAGAGAGCATACTAAAAAGGGAGGTAGAAGAGGCTTCCTCTTCATGCTTAGATGATGAAGCATATAATTCAAGATAATTACTGCACCTTCATCCTAAAAGATTTTCACAAACCATGTGCTGGATTCTGAAGAACTGTCATTGAGATGCAGGTGTCTTAATAATTTGATGCAGTATATACTTCTCTGCTGTTACCTCCCACTGATGAGTCTCTTTTGTGGAAAACATACTACTCTTACAGCATTTATTGTTTCTAGAACAGCAGACATGTACCTGATATTTTAGAAAAGAGATAATTTATCAGAGAATGTAGACTAGCTCAGACCCAGAGTTCCAATGATCCAAATTCTATCCTCCCTATTTACTTTTTGTTCTCAGTAACTAGATTCATTCTTTTTTTTTCAGCAAATCTGCATTAAATACTTATTATGTATATATACTTTTTACTGGTCCCAAATATTTTCTCCCCTCTCCCTTATATAATTAGCTTAACCAAGTCAAGGTTTCCCACAAAAGAGTACATCCAAAGATTTACTTAGTTGAGAAATATAGACAATAAGAATAATAACTAACATTTATATTGCATTAACAACTGCAAAGGATTTTACAAACATCATTTTATCCTCCTAACAACACTGGGAGACATCATCATCACCATTTATAGATGAGGAAACTGAGGCACAGAGAGGTAAATGACTTGACCATGGTTACACAACTAGCTAGTAAGTGTCTGAGATCAGATTTTTAAATTAGTACTTCATCATTTCCAGACTATTTATATACTATCTCTATTCAGATACTACCTGGCTGCCTTTCTAGTCTATGTGACCCAAGGCTGCCATTTGCAAATGAGCTCATTTCTAGTAAAGTCCTGGACATATGGCTCCAACTTCCTTTCACTGCCCTGGCGTCCACAATTCCTTTACAGAGATCTCTCATTTCAAGTTGTCTTTGCTCAGGAAGTTTTCTCTGAATTCTCTATTTCTATTTAACTTATAGTTAAATATCATAGTTTATTCATATTGCTTGTTATTAATTTGTCAATTTTCATAGGTTGCCTAGCAGTATCTTTTGTATTGATAGCTTATAATATTATTTAAGAAAAACAACTGGATAAAGAATGCCTATCACCCATTTAATTGGGCAATCTGCTTGAGTCCTTCAGGGCCTAAATCTTACATAGACAATTAACCTATATATAGTATTATATTGTCAAAGAAAAATGAAAAGCATTTATTAAGCATTTAATGTATGCCAGACACTATGCAAAGCTTGAGGGATACAAATATCTAAAACAAAGCAGTTTCTACTCAGAAAAACCTTGATATTCTAATAGGGGAAGACAGCATGTCTGCAGCCTTGTATTTTGGTTTGGAATGCCCGAGAGAACAGGGAGTATAGATACAGGGCAGTTGATCGATGTCCATTCCAGGCATGATAGTATTGATTTGATTATTCTTCTCAGGTACAGAAATGGTGAAAAATCAATTTGGATACATGCATCATAGTATGGCATGCAGATGAGTGAAAACAACACTGTCTAGACATAGTGAACATCAATAAGGTGTCCAGGGACTCTGGGGAATAATAGAATAACTGGAATGCATTGGATGAATTGCCTAGGGCAGTTTATGCACAATTTATACAAAATCTCAAATTTTTTACTGAAACAAAAAAAATCTATCTTTTAAACAACAATGGTTCTATGTGACTATAAATCCTAGAATACTATGATGTCTAAAGAAGCATTCTTTAATCTTGAAGTAAACCAAAGGACAATGGAGAAATGTATGGTAGCTAACAGTAAGTTTCAGTTCTTTAGAAATTATACTCAAGAAATAGTATGAAAAACATTATCCATAAAATGTATATTGGAAAAGAAGGTACATGGCAAGGTATGACAGATGGAGAGTTTACAAACCACAAAATGTTATTAGACCTAGAGGAAGACCTTGAGGATGTTGGGTGGATCCTTTGTGGAGGATTGATGGAAGGACATGAGACAAAAACTACTAGGATGACTTGAGGATGAGTTGAATCTGCACCACTAAAGAGAAGAAGTGCAAGATCCAATGAGATTGCATGACCATTAATGAATTGTTTAATTGTTAATGTATTTATTCTGGTCTTTCAGACTAAATTGTTAGCTCATCAAGGGAAGAGTTTGCTATTTATTACTTGGTAAATGTCCAACTAGGTGATTACTAAACAATCTCCAAGTGGTGAAGTCAATGTTCACTTTGCCAATGTGTCCTGATCCAAAAACATCCCTGTCAGCCATATCCTCAAACCTACAGACTCTTGGGATCTGAGACCAACAATGAAAATACTTTTCACATCTGAAGAACTGAACTTAGTATACCTTCATCAAGATCTCATACTTTTAAGTTCATCTGCATTCATTTCTTTTTTATTTGGAAAAATTACTTGAAGAATTACTCTGTGTGTGTGTGTGTGTGTGTGTGTATTTTGAAGTTGATAAGAGAGTCACTTTCACTTTAGCTAGAGTCAATTCATTCATTCATTCATTCATTCAATAAATATTTATTAAGCATTACTACGTGCCTGTCATTGTGCTACTCGTTCAGGGTACAAAGACCAGAATGAAAGAGTCCCTATAAGCAAAGAGCTTTATTGGATTGGATATGCCATTTCTTTGAGCCTCAGTTTCCCTACCTTTAAAATGAGGAGATTGTACCAAATGACCTCAAGAATCTTCTCCAGTTCTAACAATGTCTCTTAATGACAAGCTCAAAAACTGAAGACAAAAAAGGTAGGATCACTTTATGCACCAAGTCAATTCCATGACTGCAGAGCTTCAGCTATTGGCCAGGGCTAGACCAATAAGGAACTATAAAAGGTGAGGAAAATACCCCAAATCTTTTAGCTTCGTTTTCAACGAGGCAAGGAGAAATAGGAGGATGAGAATTGTAAGTAAAAGCTTGTATAAAATACTAGTATCTGTTGGTTGGTTAAAGTAGCCCCAGAATCATAGAATGTTTGAGGAAGTCATTTAAAACTCATCTAACGCACATCTTTCCTTTTTACCAATGAGGATGCTGAGATCTGGCAAGATGAAGTAACTTCTTTCAGTCATCCAACAAATAAGCATCCAGATCAGGGTTTGAATTCAGTTCCTTTGCCACACCTGCTCAGCAAAAGAGATTCCACATTTCCCTTCTCCTGTTGGCTTGCCACTTGCACATCAGATTAGTCTCCTAATGTAGTTATGTTTATGTTTATTTTTCTTTCTTGTTAATTTTGGTTTCCAGATCATTGTGGAGCACTGTCCCCCCCACCCCACCACGAATGATGATTTTCTTCTCTCTTTCTTACCAAAACTTCTCTAATCAATAGCAAATTATTTTAAATGACTGTTGATGGCCACAGACAGCTGCAAGAATACAAGTGAAAATAAAGCGGGGAAGGGCAGGCTGCCCAGTTCATGGAGAGGGCAGTGAGGATATAATGCAGCAAGCCTTTGACATTTCAGGATACACATGCTGAAAGACTTACCCTGGCTGGCCCGCTACAAATCTCCTAGTAATTCATTAAGGGAGAAACACTACTTGAAACTTCTCACTCCTATTTTAACACCCTTTGTCTTTAAACTTCCAAACTCTGTGGGTTCATTCCTGTGTCAAGCAAGCCTTCGTCTGTCTCTACAAACCAGTTTTTCATTCTTGATAGAGCACGCTGTTTCGCTTGAATGGAAAGATTAAACTAATGCTTTTCCTTTAAGTATTTTAACAGTCTGTGGAGCTTTCCAAGATCCTGGGATCACAAGAGGGATATATGATCAATGAGAAGGAGAAAATAATGTCAAAAATAGGATGACTGATGATTTAAACAATGATGATGAATTGCCTCGGTAGGAAAGCCTCATATATAAACACAGTGTTGAGCTAGGGACGGACCAAATTTCTTCAAGCTATCTGGGATGTTGTTGTGAATGTTTAAATTAGGTATAAGCAAAAGAGGGCTCCTTTCTCTGTCTTCTTCCTGAACTTCAAGCTTGAAGGGACTTTAGACATGTTTTAAGTATAATCTTCCTCTCCTCTTTGCCCCTCACCGTTTTTTTTTTCCTTTTTTAACAGAGGAGCCCAACCTTATTTTTCAAAAAGAGTAAGTAGCTTGCCAGAGTTCCTGCAGCCTGTTGGTGGCCCATGCAGGGCTAGAATCAATCATTCGACAAACATTTATTAGACTCCCACTCTGTGCCAGGCGCTGTATTAGGTTCTGTAGATGCAAATACAAAGAAAAAAACTAGTCTTTGCTCTAAACTTCACATATTCTCCTGTATACAGCAAATTAGGGCTGGTTTAGAGAGACTTTTGAATACCTGGTTGAGGAGTTTAGATCTGATCTTCCAGGCAATAGGGAGCCCTAGAAGGGTTTGGAGTAGCAGAGAAAACTGATTAGAGCAGTGTATGAAGAATATGAATATGGAAGTGTAATATAGGATGAATTAAAGAGGGGAAGATACTAGAAGCAGGGATACCATTTGGGAGGTTATAAGGACTGGATATAGGATACTGCATTTTTCATTGTAAGTTGCTAAATTGACTTTCTAGTGTAAAAAAGAGTGCTAATAACTGGTATATATATATATATATTTATGCATATTTTATGCTTCATGGTTTTGTAAATGTTTGCATGATGGTTACAAGGGATTCATTAGAGCTCTTCCAACAGAGCCTGAATGGAGAATTGTCAGGGACTTTGAAGGGGGCATCCTGGGTGGGGAGTGGGTTGGACTGATGGCCTCAGATCTTGTGAACAACCATGTGATACAAGTTGTGCAGGTATTACTTTCCCTATGTTTCCAGATGATGAAACAGACTCAGAGAGGGAGGTTGTTACTTATTTAATGGCACACTATAAGTAAATGGCAGGTTTCAAATCTCAAATCAGACTCTAGTGGACTGAGCCAGTTTTCCTTCTCATCTGCCTTCTCATCTCCCCAAAAGCTGTGATGGAGGCCCAAGAAGGAAGCCCCTTTCAGGCCCTTGCCTTACCTCTGCCCCTTCCCTCCTGGAAGGTGCAGACAAGCCTTAGGCAGCCAGATTCATCTAGCCCTTAGCTCTTTAAAGCTTGCCCACACCTCTTCCTAAAAGCTACTCTGTGGTTGCATCTGCATTCATAATAACTGCTACCATGAACAGGCAGGATATCCTAGCTGTCAGAGCAAATCAGCAAGAGAAATATTATGATCTTTCCTTGACGTATTTCTGGCTGGGACTTCCTGTTTTCCTAACAGCTTTATAATGATTAAAAAAAATGAGGGCAAGATAATAGAACGGATTCATATATTACCCGAATGCTGAGTTTTTTTTTTTCCTCTATGATCTGTAATTAAAAAACAGCTGCTAGGAACCTGCTAGTCCTATTGGGTTGCAAGGGGAAGGTGCTGGTGGATGTGGTGGGAATGGAAGGGTGGTTTCCACTACCATGTAGAACTAGAGTTTCAGGGAATATTTACATTTAATGGGAAGAGGAGTCCATGTGCCCCTCTCTGCTGTGATCTGAGGGTACAGTATGATATGACAGCCCCAAAAGTTAATATGACATTGTTCTGCAATGACAGAGGCTCAGTTCCCAGGAATGAGGAGGTGATTGGGTGACAGTCGTGCAGTACTCTGCCCTGATCAGAACATTATCAGGATATTACCTGAGTTGAAGAGCCACAGTTTAAGAAGAATACTAATAAGCTGGAGAGAGAATGGAAGACAACTGGGAGAGTGAAAAGTCTTGATTCCATGGCATATGAGGAAATGGGATGTTCAGCCTGGAGGCAGATAACTCTCAGGATAAACAGACCTTAAGTAACTGAAGGGTTGTCATGGTGAAGGGGATTTAAATTTGTTTTGTCTGATTCTGGAGGACAGCAAAGAATGAAAGCAAAAATAGGTTTGATGTTAGGAAAAATTGATCTATCTATATTATATACATATATGTATATATGTATGTACATGTATACATACACCCATAGCATCTGTCTACAATTTATAATGTCAAGGAGTTACCTACAACCCTGAGGGGATGGGAGACGTGTCCAGAGTTACATAGCTAGTATGTGTCAAAGTGGAGATTTGAACTCAGGTCTTCCTGTCTTTGAGACCTTCTTAAGCTAACAATTAGAGTTGTCTGAAGTAGAATCAGCTCTCTCTGGAGATGGTATGTCTCCTCTTATTAGAGGTCTTTAAGCAAAACTAGGCAATCACCTTTGGGTGTATTGTAGAAGAGATTACTTTCCAGACACTAATTGGACTATTCTGAACTGAAGGAACTGGTAATGTGAGATGCATTAGAAAGAATAAAGACTTAAGGAATCAGGTGACCTGTGCTAACCCCTAAAGAACCATTTACTAGCTTTATGATCTCAAACAAGCCATTCAACCTTGAATGACTTGTTTCTTCAAATTTAAAACAGAAATCATATTTGCCAATCTCCTGCCTGAAGTTGTGAAGATTAGTTAACATAATGCATAAAGTGCTTTTTAATCAGGATGCTCTGTGTTAACAATTAACTGCTACATTCAACATTGCTACTCAGACTAGAGGGATGAATAGCCTTGTCTCTCAGCTGGATCTGATCAGCTCCCTGAAGTGTCTATGATAATGTCTGCTTAAAATGTGACATCAATGCATTCATTCAAGTGATGGTTTCTTGACCAAAAGCACTATGCCCTAGTTGATGACCCTACATAAGAAAAGGGGCATTATACCAGAGCATGGGCAACAGCAGGACAAAGAGACCAAAAAAGATGCTAAATGTGGGCACATATGATTTCCCCCAAACCAAAGACTCTGGGTTGCATTGAGTAAGCAACAGACACTAAGTGAGCAGCAGATATCAAAAATATAAACGTCCTAGGGACCTGGGATATCAAAAATTCATACAAATAGTCAGCAACCAGGACATTGGAAGAAATGAGATATCAGGGAAAAAGAAGGCAGAGATTACAAAATAAAGACAGGATCTTAATGTCAAGGTACCTGAATATCATGGTTCCCATCTATTTTTTTCCTCTTTCCATCTGGATAAGAACCAATTTAAAGTGAGTTTGATTCAAACATTTCCTGGTGAAATTTATGTCAAGTCGTTGGATGGTTGGGTAGTAATTGGTAAAAACAATTGTAAAGTTAGAAGTGGGCAGAATGATTTCTTAGATTATGGCACCTTGAGTTTGTAATATTAGTCTCAGAATCTCTATCTAGTGAGGAAGTACCTGAATTATCCTGACTACTCAGAGAGCAAATTAGATGCTATGGTGGGACCATTTATTTTTCAATTGGATGTTCTTTCCTAACCTCCAACTTATTTTTATTACATCTGATAGGGATCCTAATAGGAACTCATTAGCACTTCCATTGGGATTAAAGAGTTCTTCAAGAAGTTCTGGATTTCTTCTTTGGGGCATTAACATTCCTTTACTTTAAACTTCAGCCTAAATGGAGATTCCTGGTCAGCTATTACTCCATGCTGATGAGATGGGAGTTTCCAGATGACTCTTGCTATGGCTAATCAACCCAATTGATTATAGCCTCACTAGAGTAAGACCAAGATTGCTCTTAGAGTTTCTGGTGTGGTACAGAACAGATAGAGAGTTGCTTGAGGAAATGTTTTCTACTTCTTGCCAAGAGCAGAGAAACTAATTGTCATATTTAAGAATGGATTGTCATAGTATCATAAGTCATAACTTTAAAGCTGGAAAGGGCTTTAGAATAATTTAGTTCAACACCTTCATTTTATAGATGAGAAAACCCAGAGATGGACTTTCCCAATGCCCCAAAGCTAGTATGCAGCAGGACTGGTATTAGAACAAAAGTTCTTTTAGGACCATTTCCATCATACCATGCTTCCTCCCTTGCTGCTTCTGGTTTTTAACCATTTGGGCAGCCCACATGGACAACTTAGCTGAATGATCACTCTCTCACACTGGAGGAGCTCTCTTAAAAGATCACAAAATCAATTGGATGAAACTGAATGAAAACAACATTCTTACTTTCTTTGGTCAAATGATTGACGGAAACAAGGCTAGACTCAACCAAGCAGCATAGAGTAGTAGGGAAAGTTAAAAAACATGGTCTCAGCTCCTGATTCCACAGCTTAATAGATGCACGACCAGGAGCAAGTTTCTGCAAGATTCAGTTACTTCATTTGTAAAATGGAGATAAAGGATACTTACACTAGCTCCCTCCTTCCCAGGGTTGTGATGAAGAAAACACTTTATAAACTCTAAGGTGAGGGAAAGCCTATGGCACAGTAGAGAGAGAACACACTGTCCAGACTCACATTCCTGGATCACAGTCCTGCCTCTGGCATATATTGGTCAGTATGGCTCTCAACCAATATACTACATCACTTAGGCCCCTGAGAACTCTGGGACTAAGTTGCAGAATAAGCATAGATCTGCATTGGTAAAAGAAGCTTCCTCCCCGTGAGTCCTTCACGCCAAAGAAATCACAGATCCTTTCCAAAAGAAAAGTGTTACTTTATATAACTATGATTATTATTAGCAATGTCAGGTTGTAGTCTATGGATATGATCACTTTGGAGGGTCACAAACTCAATTGTAAGGAGTCCATCTGGAACAAGAAAAGGCATCCATCAGCTTATTTTAAATAAACTTGTCTTGATCTAGGGCAGCTGCTCAGGTCTGTCTTCTCTCAGTCCCTTTTGGTCCTAACTGTGCCCACTGTAGGCTTGGGATCTGACTTAATAAGTAAAATAAGAATGAGTTAAGTAGGTAATTAAGGCAATGAAAGCCCCCCTTTTCTGTATCCCTCTTAAATGCACCCTAGATTTCTATTTACTCAAGAGGACACTGCAGTTAGTACCTTATCATCTGCTGATATGTGCACAACAAATTTCACGTAGTGTTTACTTGTAAATAAAAGCACCAGTGAAAGTTTTTGAGTAGGGCATAGAAGAAAAAATAGGATGGGAAGGTGGGAAGATAGGATAAAAGCAGGAAATATGATGGCACTGGAAGCAATAGGATTGGGTAATTCATTTAGGATTTGGGAGATGGAGAAGAGTGAATGATGGCTTCAAGATATTGAGCCTATGTGGCTTCAAAAATGGCTGACAGAAATAGGGAAGACAGGGGTAGCTTGGGAGCCCTGGGGGAACAGTAAAATAATGAGTTTGGGTTACTTTTGCTGGTGTGACACATCACCATAATTCCCTACAATCATAAAATAAGAGTTGGTATGATTCCCAAGGTGTTTTCCAAGAGGCCTTTGTATGTTATATGCTGCTTAAACCCTAAATTTCTAACCCATTTTCTTTGTTGATAAACCTTCCCCTTCCCTCCCTGGTTAAATACTGTTTCATTCTCAGCTATCATTAAATTTGAGGAGTTGTTCATCCCTTGCCACCCACATGCCTTCTCTCCACCCTTTGCTGGTTTGTGTTAGTGTCAGACTAAATACCCAAAGTGACACGTAGAGTCTGGGCTAGAGGGTTGGGCTGGGTGCCCTTGCATTTCATAGGCTTTTTTTTTTTTGTACTAGGCACAAAAAGTCATTCCTTTGAGTGAGAAAGCAATGGTACAGACACTCTGCATTTTCATCTGAGCTGGAAATGTGCCCTCCTCCTTTGTAAATGTTGGCATTCATTTCTGGAAAACTAGGGAGGCTGCATTTCCATGGGCAAAGTAAAACTGCTTTGACCCTCATTTCTGCCCATAGAAAAGGGGCTAGAATCAAATTAATTGTTTTTTACAATAGTAATCAAAGACCTGAGTCCAAGCCTACATTTAGTTCTACATTTAGTAACTGTGTGACCCCAGCCTTCTGGGCTTATATCTACTCATCTAAAAGAACTGGATGGCTTTTAAGGTACTTCTCTAGCTTCTAGGAGTAGTGAGGTACACATTGACAGAGCACTGGGCCCAGAGTCAAAAAGACCCAATTTCTAATCCAGGACCAGATACTTGCTATGTTCTATTGACCAGCAAGTCCCTCAACCTCCGTCTCCCTCAGTTTTCTCAACTGTTAAGTGGAGATAATAGCACCTACCTCCTAAGGTTGCTGTGAAAATCAAATAAAATAATATTTATAAAGCACCTGGCACAGTGTCTGGCACACAGTGTGATTCATATATCTTTTCTTCCTTCCTTCCTCTTTCTTTTCTATCCTTTCTTCTTTCCTTTGTTCCCTCCCTCATAGTTGTGACCCTTCTAAAAGTCACATACCACTGAAATGAAATATTATTAGCCCTATTTTGCTGATATGGAAGTTAGGTAGATAGTACCAGCAAAATTAAGACAAACCCAAGATATCTGATCAGTAGATTGAATTTTATTTACATGGTTGAAATCAGGGTTCCTAGTCCATTTAAGCTTTATATTTGTAGAGAAGAACAAGGACTCTTTATTGCCATTAGAAAACACTTCATTTCTTTTCTTTCTTTTTTCCCTTCTCTTCCCTCCGTCCACATAGGGTATCATGCCCTTGCCTGTAAGTGCTCTGCCCAAAGAAATATAAATTTTGATCACTTAAACCTTGTAAGATATCTTGGAATTTATGGGCTAGGTTTCTTTCTTAAGGACCTTTCCTTAAACCCAAATCATTCTAGCTCTCATTGATTGGCCAACAATAGGTAATATTTGAATTCAGATCCAGATCTAGTTTTCTATCCCTTGCTCCACTTAGAGACTTCTGACAGTTTAAATGATTTGCCCAGGGTCATATCAGAGGCAAGGTTTGATAACTGCTCTCACTCCATGGCTGCCCTCTTTCCATAACCTTTCACTCTTTCTCAGAGACCCATTATCTTTCTGCTGTAATCTGAAAGACTCTATAAGCATGAAGCACTTTTTCAAGCTGAATAGAATAATCATTTTAAAAAATGATTTATATTTTATTTCTTAGTATATATTTGCTAAAATGTTTTAGTTTTAATTTTTTTTTCAAATGCCAAGCTGAAATGGAGGCAGTAGGGTATGCTGGAAAGGACTCTAAACTAGCGTTTGGGTCACCTTTTGATTTCAACTTATTTTGTGAACTTTGGTCATAAGTAAGGGCCTGAGACTTAAATTGTCTTAATTGTAAAATGGAAGAATTGGCCTTTCTAGGCTTCTATAAATGTCTATGCTCTCTAAGATTGCCTTTGCTTCTAATAGTTCATGTTCTAAGGTCTCGTAGAAGTCCAAGATTTGGTAATTTAGCATTTTAGTTTCTAAGGCAGTCTCCAATTCTGATATTTTCAGTTTTAACATTCTCTGTTCTAAGGTTACTTTCAGCTCTAATATTTTACATTTTAAAGTTTCTTCCAGCCCTAACATTCTGTTTCAATATTCTGTGTTCTGAGACTATTCCCAGGTCTAATGTTCTATGTTTTAAAAACCTTGAGTTCTAAAGTTCTGAGCCTAAAACTGCTTCTAATTCTAATGTTCTATTATCTGAAGTTCACAATATTCTGGGTCCCAAGACTACTCCTAGCTCCAACATTCTATATTCTAAGGTCTTTTCCAGGAATTTTAAATGAAGGAGTGTCCCATTATATTGAGGATGACAAGAAAAGGAATATGAACTAGTGGACACAACCAAGTTGGACTGAGTCAGGAGATGGGGATTGTAGCCCTGGCCCTGCTTGGAGCATACAAAGGTTGTTGTTTGTCATTCGTTCTTGAAGAGGACCACGACATGGGGAGGTGAGGACATGACATGCAAGAGAATGGGATTTAAATGGGGGAGACCTGTGCAAGGTCACCTGCCTCACAAAGGGGAATCATAATAGTCAAACGGAAGAGTCCATACAAAAATGTTGTGAATCATAGAATTTGAGTGCTAGAGCTAGAAAAGGTCCAGAAGATTTTCTCATTGAACCTTTTCATTTTCCAAGAAGGGAAACTGAGACCTAGAGAGAAAGAACAAGATGATGGATATGAAAGTACTCTGTAAGTATAAAGCACCACACACAGGTAAGCTATGTTTTGATAATGATATAAAGCACTGTGTGTAAACTATGTTTTGATAATGATATGAGCCATATAAAATTACCTAGCTAATTAGTAGGAGAGCAAGAGCTAAAATCATAGTCTAAAGCATCATGCGCGAGCAAGCTGGAAGTGATAGGGTGTATCCAGCAAGGCACTGGATATACTCAGAGTGGAAGGAAGGGAGCAAACAGCTCTAGCTAAACACCCAGCTTAGGTTCCATTCACAGTCACCTTTTGCTCAGAGATGATAAAGACATCTCTTAGGTTTAGTTCTGGGCAAAACTGCTTCCTGCAACTTTTAAAATTTTTTTAAAGAGATATCTTAGGAGGATTTTTGGATATTCCCTTAAAACTTCTCTCTTTCTCTGTCTGTCTCCCCCTTCTTCATTGCTCTTCTTCTATCTCTCTCTTTAAAGCTCTAATATGTTGAACCTGACCTCCTTGCCCTGACACCCTCAGCAAGGGTTCCCAGGCCACACACAGGGTCTTGATAAAGTAATTTTTGATAGTTTTCCTTTTTTCTGTGAGGTATTTATTCCCTTCCCATTTCCCCTGAGACTCCTACTGTTCATAGGAAATCTCTTTTTCTTTTCTATTAAAAAAAAAAAAAAAACAAAAAACAAATCAAGCTTTCCACAAAGGCTTTGACAAGCTCATTCACACTAAAGTGTAAATGGATGAATATGCTTAACATATTAGCCCTCCTAGGGAGATCTATTCTTTAGCAGGTAATACTTTAAACCAAAGGAATGAAACCTTATGCTATTTCAGGTAACAGGGAGCTCTGAGGAATAAGTCAGAGATCTACAGGAAGTCTCCCCAAAGGTCCTGAAAATCGTACTGTATTGGTCATCAACAATCAACCTACTTGTAAGAGCAGGCTACCATTTAGCCTTAGCCTTAGCATTAGCATCTCCCCTTTGGATGCAGTCTCTCCTTAGTGTCCATGGCAGTTCCCAGTCTCCCAGAGCATCATACTGCTTGAGTCTATCTCCTTTTCTTCTAATTCCCCCTTCAGGTTACCATCCTTATATCTCATCCTCTCAGGGACTCATCTTGGAACATTTGAAGATAACACCTGACTTCTCTACCCAACTAATTTGTGTTAATGGGATGAAGAAAAAGAACTGGACCCTTGAACAAGAAAATCACATTACTCGCTGTATGATTTTAGGCAAACCATTTTCTCTTTTTGTGCCTCAGAAACCTCCTAAAATGGGAGGGTTGGATTAGATGTCTTCTAAGAACCAAATCTATGAGATGTAATTTTTTTAAGCTTTTTATTTTCAAAACATATGCCGATAGTTTTCAGCATTCACCCTTCAAATTTTTTCTCCCTCCCTTCACCCAGATGGCAAGTAATCCAATATGTTAAATATGTGCAATTCTATATATATATTTTTTTTCCATAATTATCTTGCTGCACAAGAAAAACCAGATCAAAAAGGGGTGGGGGAATGAGAAAGGAAATAAAATTCAAGCAAGCAACAACAAAAAAAGAAAAAGTGAAAATGCTGTATTGTGATCCACACTTAGTCCCATAATCCTCTCTCTGGATGAAGATGGCTCTTTCCAACACAAGTCTATTGGAATGGGCCTGAATCACCTCGTTATTGAAAAGAGCCTAGTCCATCACAGTTGATCATCGCATAATTGTGTTGTAGCTGTGTATGTATTCATTTCACTCAGCATCAGTTAATGTAAGTCTCTCCAGACCTCTCCAAAACCATCCTGCTGATCATTTCTTATAGAACAATAACATTCCATAACATTCATATACCATAACTTATTCATATGAGATGTGTTTTTAGGAGACTCTTGATATTCCTTAAAATCTCTCCCCCTTTTCCTCTTTCCTTCTCTCCCCTCCCATCTGTCTCTGTCTGCCTCTGTCTCTACCTCTCTGTGTGTCTATCTTTGTTTTCTTCTGTGTGTTTGTCTCTGTCAATCTCTGTCTGTTTCTCTGTCTCTATCTTTCTCTATCTCTGTCTGACTGTCTCTGTTTACCTCTGTCTGTCTGTCTCTTTGTCTCCTCTGTCTCTCTCTGTTCTATTTCTCTCTGACTGTCTCTGTCTCTGTTTATCTCTGTCTATCTGTCTCTCTCTGTCTCTGTTTATCTCTGTCTTCCTGTCTCTGTCAATCTCTTATTTTCTCTTTCTGTCTCTCGCTGTCTCTATTTCTCTCTGTCTCTCTTTGTTTACCTGCCTTCTGTCTCTAGCTCTAGCTCTATCTCTGTCTGTCTGTCTCTCTTTATTTACCTCTTTATTTATCTCTGTCAATCTCTTTGTCTCCTCTGTCTATCTCTTTGTCTCTGTCTGTCTGTCTCTGTCTATCTCTATCTCTGTCTCTGCAAATTTCTTTGTCTCCTCTGTCTGTCTCTCTGTCTTTGTCTCTCTGTCTATCTCTATCTCTATCTCTGTCTGTCTCTGTTTACCTCTCTCTGTCTGTTAATCTCTCTTTCTTCTCTGTCTCTCTTTGTCTCCTCTGTCTGTCTCTGTCTCTCTCTTTGTTTACCTCTGTCTATCTCTGTCTCTGTCAATCTCTGCCTCCTCTGTCTGTATCTCTTTGTTTATCTCTGTCTCTCTGTCTCTATCTGTCTGTCTCTCTTTACCTCTATCTGTCTGCCTCTGCAAATCTCTTTCTCATCTGTCTCTGTCTCCGTCTTTCTTTGTCTCCTCTGTCTCTGTCTCTATCTCTGTCTGTCTCTGTTTCTCTCTGTCTCTTTCACACACACGAGCATCCCCCCTCAGTAGGAGTCTGCCTCCACACGGGGCTGGCCCAAAGCACCAGGGTGGGGGAGTCAGGGAGTGGGCTGGGACTCTGGGTCTCTGCACCAGACATACTCCTCAAAGCTGGAGCATCCGAGGCTGCTGTGTCCCTCACTCCCATTTGCTCTTGGAATTCCTGGATCTCTTCTGCCGGGCTGAGACAATCCTAATCTTAGTAAGTCCCTGCCGCCCCTGCCAGCTTCCAGAGCCAGGACTGGATCCTCCCTCTACAGTCTAGTTCCACTGGAACTGGGAGTGGGACGAAGGGAGATGGAGGGAGAGAACAGCAGATCTGCTGGGGCTCCCCGCTTCTACTTCATTACCTTGTCTGTCCGGATGCCGGGCAGGAAAGCCGTGTCAGCTCTAATGGAGAGCAGCATTGATCAAATGTGCACTTAGCTAACATCGGGCCAAAAAAAGCCCAGGAATAAACAGGGCAGGCGCTAATCCTTGGCGGGATGGCTCACAGGAGCAAGTGTAGCAATTGGACAGGAAACAGTTGGAGGCAGCCTGCCAAGGGACATTTAGCAGCCTGTCTTAAGTTTTCATTTTCTGGGAAGGAAATCTCTTCTTCAAAGGAGTTATAATTCCTTCACCCCAAAAAGGCAAAATTCTCCTCCCTGAGGTATTTGCAAATTCCCTCAAAGTACAGCCCAAATTCCACTCTCTTGTGGTCACCCTCCTGACAAGAAGGCAACTCAAGGACACCCAGATGTTCCAGAACCCGGCTCCCTCCCTGGAAACCTGATAATTGCACTGAACTTTGGACGACTGCAGAGCGCCGAGCCTGTGAATCCCATCAGACAGGCCCGGGCCGCTGGAGTCACAGCCTCAGTAGCTGGAGCTGCTGCTGCCTTCCTCCAGGCCAGCCTCTGCCTGCGCCCGCCTACCCACTGCTGCCTGTGCCTGCCTCCCCGTTGCTGCCTGTGCCCACCTATCCACTGCTGCCTGTGCCTGCCTATCTACCCTGCCTGTGCCTGCCTATCTATGCTGCCTGTGCCCATCTACCCACTGTTGCCTGTGCCCACCTACCTGCTGCTGCCTTGCCCACCTACCTACTGCTGCCTGTGTCCACCTATCTACTCTGCCTGTGCCCACCCACCCACTGCTACCTGTGCCCATCTATCTACACTGCCTGTGCCCACCTATCTACTTTGCCTGTGTCCACCTACCCACTGCTGCCTGTGTCTACTTATCTACTACTGCCTGTGCCCACCTACCTGCTGCTGCCTTGCCCATCTACCCACTGCTGCCTGTGTCTACCTATCTACTACTGCCTGTGCCTGTCTACCCACTGCTGCCCATGCCCACCTACCTGCTGCTGCCTTGCCCACCTACCCACTGCTGCCTGTGTCTACCTATCTACTATTGCCTGTGCCTGTCTACCCACTGCTGCCTGTGCCCACCTACCTACTACCACCTGTGCCTGTCTATCTACTGCTGCCTTTCCCACCTACCCACAGCTACCTGTGCCCAACTACCTACTGCTAACTGTGCCCACCTACCTACTGCTAACTGTGCCCACCTACCTGCTGCTGCTGCAAATGTTAGCTCCAAAGCAAGGCTCTCTTTGTGTCTCTGCCCTGGAGGGGTAATAAGGCTGTAGCTGAAGGTCTTGTGGTCAGGTAGAATCCTTCAGTTTGGAGGTCAGCTGCTCTAATCACAAAATTGTCTTTGAACGCTCCATAGAAAGATTTTTCCAGCCTCAGAATATCTCAGGGTGGGATCTTTGGCTCCAAGGTGCTGCTTCTGAGCAACATGGATGGGGAGATGGCTGTTCAGTGCTTTGGCACTGTCCCAAGGCGGCTGGAAGGGTAGGGAAGAGCCCTTTCTAGTAGTCAGGTTGGACACTTGTCTGCATAGCAGCCCCCAAATGACTCAGTTACCAGAACTCCCAACTAACTAGCATGTGTATAAGGTTAGGGAATTGACCTGTGACTTAATTGCTATAGATCAGAGCTTTTTAAATTTTTTCCACTCATAACCCTATTTTTTCTAAGAAATTTTTACATGATCCCAGATATATATGTTTTAAATACATATACAAATAAAACACTGATAATTTTGTGATCCCACATTCGGTTATAAGATCCCACATGGGGTCACAAACCACACTTAAAGAAACTGGGTTATAGAGAACTAATTCTCAGGTGGAAGAAACTCTTCCATTCCCAAATCTTCCCTGCCAGGCTGGGACAATCTTTATAATCCTATTGAGTCACCCAGGTCTCTTCAGGATCCTTCCACAATCCATTTTCAATTGTGAGAAGGTGGATTTGGGGCAGAACATAGGGGAGAATGTATTGATTGTCTTAGACAATTTTCTGAGAAATAAATAGGTGACTTAGCAAGTTTCACACAGTCAGTACTATCAAAAACCAGGACTTTGAACCTGGGTTTGCTAGCTCCAAAGCTTGTTCTACCCCCAAATCAGGGAAATTGTTATTGTTCAACTCCCTAATCTACTTTGATCCACAGAGTACCTAGAAACCAGAAATCAGGACAGAGCAGTGAGTCTGACTTTTGACTTCCTGATCTGCCTTGACCTGAAGCATCTAAGTAGTCCCTGCTATGAAAGCCTTTTGCTCTTATTGAACCCTGGACCATTCCCTGACTGGCACCTTTCTCTTGATTCTAGTCTGGATTGTGGTTCAGATCTTTAACTCTTCAGAGTGGCTGAGCCTGGTGCAGTTTGACCAGGAAGGACCATGGATGGTTCTTGTATCAGCTGAAGTGGGGCATGGATCCCCCCTAGAATAAAAAGATCTAATCTTCCAGGAATCAGGCCAAGTTTTGAGTGTCTTTATACTCCCTGAATTTTAGCTTCCTAATCTTCCACATTCTCTTGGCTTTGAACTCTGAAGGGGAACTGATTCATCTTGTTTGTCTTAGCCACTTATATATTGGCAGCCCATCGGCTCTCTGGGAACAGACTGGCTTGCTCTTTGGCTAACACCAACACCCCATTTCCCCTCCCCAATCCTTTCTTTTCTCTCCTCTCTTCCCCCCCCCCCATTCAGCTGCTGAAGGTTATTCTCTCCCCTCCCCCAACAAGGAATTCCTTTAATGGCTTAAACCTGTTGGTCCTACTTCAGGTGATACATGATGGTATTGTCCAAACTCCCATGTGGTTTGTAGCTATAATGGTCTGACTGACTGTTATACGACCATTTTCCCAGCAGAGGGCTTCTGAGACTGCTGAGCTATTAGAATAATGGGCCCAGTTATTTTTAATACTGTGTGTCTTAGGTCTTAGTGTGTACTGGAACCTCTGGGAACTTTATGGTATCGGTTGTTAGAATGATAGCTTGAGTTCGGTCATCCAGTCTATGGGGTGGTGTGCCTTCCATAGCCACTAAATTCTCACTAGAGTTATCACAACCAATTCACTAGTGATAGGTTCAAGATGCTAGTACTTAGTCCATTCAATGGATGAGTGGGCAAGATACCCAAACCCAGAAGAGTGTTGGGTCCAAATGAGCTTCTATATCTCTGCTTGTGATTGTTGATCCCTCCTAATGAAAGGCAGACTCTACCATGACAGTCTTAGACTAGAGGAGTCCATTTAAGATATGACTTCTAGTGACTACAAGTCCAACATGACTGGCAGGTCAGGGGGAGATTAGAGATTAGAGAACCACATGGCAAGGCAGATGAACAAATAGGGAAGTTGTAGCATTAGCATAGTGGTCTGTAATGGCTAACTATTACCCTCCCTTCCTTGGGTATTAAGATATCTTGACTTCTCAGCCAGTAGAAGACCTGGGCCCTAGTGTTTATGACAGAAGGCTGAAAGTGTGACCAAGTTATTGAATGAATTAAATAAAATAGGATTGCTGAAAAACAAAAGAAGAAAGCAGAATGGTAATTGTGTATGTGGGAAGAGAATAAGTAGAATATTAGCTAATGCGTATGAAGGAGGAAGGATAGCCTCAGAACTGTCTGTGTTTTTAGTGAATGAATAAGTCTTGAGTGGATACTAGAATCAGACAGAGGCAAGCCTCCTCTGTCTATGTAGCTGCTGAAGAGATTGTACAACATTCTAGTGCCTTCTTACAAATACTGATGTATTTTGGTAACTGTGATGACAAGGCTTGGCAGGTATCCCCTGCCATTTTTGCTTTGGAAAAGAACTCTGGAAAAAGTAACAATAGATCCAGAGCTTGGATCAGTGGCAAGTGGTAAAGTGCTTATATGTGTGAAATAGTTGGGTGTCATAAGAACCTTGTAGGCTATCCAGTAGGGTTGTCTTCAACCTTTGGAATGTGCCCCCAGTTCCCTCCCCTGAGTCTGGGCAATGGGGACAGTATAACCATTACTGACTTCTCTTTCCCCCAGCAGAATGATGATTCTATCTTCCTGGTAGAAGTCTATTTGACATATTTCCTGGTAGCTGCCCCTCTGTACTAAACCATTTTCTTCCTGAGAATTTTCAGACTCTATTTCTTCTTTTATTTCTGGCCTGTTCTATTCATAAAAAAGGTAAAGCTCTTTCTACCTTTTTTTTAGCCATCTGATAGCCAAATGCTTCTATAGTTTATGATTCTTAATCTGATAAGCAGATGGAGTGCAAACCAAATTTTTACCTTATACCTCCTAACATCAGCATGACTGGTCACCCCTTCTGCCCACCATGGAATTGTTATAATTCCATTAGTTCATCCATTTAGATTGCACCCTTCTTTTCTGATCTATGGCTTCCAACTGTATATTACTTCACATTTATACCCTGTATCACAATCCCTGTAATGGACCGAGGAAGGTTATAGATATTCCTAGCTGATTCACACCCTGCTAGCAGCTAAAACTAAAATAAATTTGTATGACTATTTGCAAAGTTCAACATAAGTCAGTCTTAATAACATGGAAACTTTAGGAGTTCCACTGCAAACATACCCTTTGTTGGCCTTTGAACCTTGAAGACAAATCTGGTTATCTAGCTATAATGTTCAACTCCAAAAAACCTTTCCAGAAACTGACCAAGGATGATAAGCTGTTTTCTTATCACCTAGGCCTAAGTTTTGTACCCTTTTACCTGGAACTATACCCTGAATTATATATTTATTCTGTCTTTACAACACAGAATTATATTTTCCTAATCTTAGTATACCACCCTTGATAGTAGGAAGTGCAGCCAATATGTTGACTAGGACATCCTTGACTCTCAAAGGTTTGGGGGCTACCTATGGTACCAAATAAACTGGCAAGACATGGGAATCAGTGAATCATTGTCATGATCTTCTTCCAACATACAACTCCAATATAATTGTTCAGAAGTGGATCCCGAACACCACTGGACTAAATAATCTCTGATTGCTCTTTTACTTCTAAGCTTCTATGGTTCCATAATATTATCCTTTTTTCTCATGTTTTAGATATACTAGGTATTCAATAAGTAACTGATTTTCTTGCTCACTTTGTCCCCACCTTATATAACAAAATGATCAGAATATTCTGGGATACTGTACCCCCTAAATGTCTTCAAGCTCTAACAACAGGATCCTTGGCTCTCAAAAGACAGCCACACATTTTTTTTAATTCCCAATCTAAATGTACAATTTCCCTTCTTAAATTCCCCTATAACTTTTTCTGGATCTTTCTCTTTCTCCATCACTCTCTACCTAATTTACATTTAAGTGGGTGTATCATATATCCTTTTTCCTAATAGAATGTAATCTCCTTGAGGATAGTGTATTTTAATTTTGTATCCCCAGTATGTAGCAAGATTCTTTATATATTGCAGGTGTTTACTAATTTTTTTTTGTTTTTGAAGTTGATAACTATAATTTTCTCTTATATTTCTCTTTCTCTATAAGTGGACCAAGTGAGATAATATATGTAAAATGCCTTCCTTAAAGTGTGATGTAAATGTGAACTGTGGTTGTGGTTGTGGCTGAGGCTGTTGGTTGTGGTTGTTGTTGTTATTGCAGCTCAGTGAGTCAGCTCAGAGTTGGCCTTTTGTGTGGGCAAGCTCTTCCCAGAGTGTGGCTGGTCCTAATCCAGGATACATGATTTGTAAACTCTGAAGGAAGGCAAAGAAAGGCAAAGTCTGCTTGAATCCAAGTGGGGTGATTGACTCATCTATTCCATCCCTTATCCTCATCTTGGCTCTTTCCTAGCACAGAGGAATGAACGCTGGACTTGGAACCAGGGAAAACATTTCAAATCCTGCCTCTAACACTTACTAGCTGTGTGACTCTGGGCAAGTAAATCATTTAGCTTCCCAAGGTCTTGAGGGTTTCCTTGTCTGTTGTACTAGATGGCTTCTAAGGTCCATTCCAGTTTTAGAGTGGTGATCCCTCTAGGAAAACCAGTATGGAAAAGCTTAACCAATAACAATCAGTGTGGTATAGTGGGGAAAGGTTCTAGATTAGGAGTCAGAAGACCAGGAGCCAAGTCCTTCTTCAGCTCTTGCCCAAGATGCCCAAGGCACATCCGTATTCTGTATTATTTGAACTCCTGTATTATCATTGACAATATGGAGTTAGTCATGCATATATGCACTGACTCATAGGGGAGCCATAAAGAAAGTGCTTTGTAAGCATTAATATTCTATAAGATGATAGATCCAGAACTGAAAGAGACCTTGCTCCATAGAGTCCTGCTTTCCTGTTTTACAGTCTTTATGTTCTTAAGCTGACTAATGAGGAAGCCATCTAGGGACCTACATAAAATATATGGGGAGTCAAACCTCACACATCCAAGGTATACTCTCCAGCATGAAGATCGTCATTTTTTTGTCTCAGCAGGGGCTTTTAACTTCTTTTTCACCATTTGAGCTTCCAAGAAGTTGTATAGAAAGAGACTTCTTCTCTTCCCTTGCCCTGCTCATTTAATAGCAATAAAGAGCAGCCAAAAGGAGAATAATATCATCCTGGGGACACCCCTGGACCTCACCTGTGGCCCCTGACAACACAACCCCACCTCATTGTTTCCAGAGCCTCTCAACTGAGGGAATTGTTACTTTGAAGTTGGAGCTGCTTGAAAAGGAGATTGTTGGTGAGATTTCTTCTAGAGAAAAGAATAACCTTGTAACAAATGGTTGCTTTAGTTTCTCTCATTTGTTGGCTTGGCACAAACCAAAATCTAGTCTTCTCTTTCCCTTTATGTAAGGTATAAATGATATGGGAATCAATTAGTTAACAAATATTTATTAAATAGCTACTATGTGGTAAGCATAGTGCTATATACAAGGATAAAGATACAAATGAAAAAAAGTATCTTTCTTCAAGGCTGTACATTCTTCTGGGAAATCGGGAGTGAGACAAAGTATATACTTGTAAGTATATAGAAAATAAATATAAGGGTCATTTATTGTTTCCCTAATATGTAGCATGATATCTTACATATTCTAAGTGGTATATAGACTTACACACATATATGTATATATGTATGTACACATATACATTTATAATGTATTATTATATAGCATAGAGTATATGCAAAATATATAATTATTGTTATATATATTAGCCATAATTTTAATATAAATATATAATAGATGATACTTATAATATATTCTTACATATATTGTGTTATATATATAATTTATAAATATGTGTGTTTAAATATAGATTATATATATAATTTTTATATATGAATATAAATATATTGTTATATATAATTATATGATGAGGAAGTATAAGCAGCTGGGGGATGGAAAATCAGGAAAGACTTCATGTAATGGATAGTATTTGAGCTGAAATTTATAAGAAAATAGCAATTTTAAGAAGAAAGCTCCGTACGTGGGAAGGAGTCTTCCAGTAAGGCACAATGTGGCCACACATTAGCTCTAGCATCTTCCTCAAAGGAAGCAATAAGATAATATAAGATGGGGGAAAGAGGGATGCCTAGAAAACAATTTTTCTGAAAAATATCTGAGAGGTTTTAGTGGATTACAAACTTGATATGACTCATTGATGTTAACACAGCAGCCAACAACAACAACTAAGTATTGTGACCCAGGGTGGAATGTCAAGGACTAGGAGGCTGAAAGTCTCACTCTGCTCTGACCTGGTCAGGCCCCATCTTGAGTATTATGTTCAGTTCTCAGTAAAAAGCTCACTTATAAGCTAGAAGAGAAAGACCAAGATGGTGATAGACTTTGAGTTGATACCATGTGAGAACAGTTTGAAGGATCTAGGGATGTTAATAATCTTGGGAAAGAGAAGACTTGAGGAATTGCTATTTGGGGGCAGTTGAAGGACACAGAAGAAACTCCTTCATCTAGTTGGCCCCTGGAGGAAAAATTTCTCAACAAAGATAGCTCTCTATTAGTGAAATAAACATTTTGGAAAAAGGAGACAGGGAAGTAGCAGAGTGAATTTAAAATTGAGAAAACTTAATTCAAATGCTGCCTCAGACACTTAGAAGCAGTGTAACTCTGGAAAAAATTACTTAATTTCTAATTGCCTCAGTTTCCTTATTTGTAAAGTAAAGGAAAAGTAGCACTTATCTCATAAATAAGATCATACTTATGAAGTACTCAACAAATTTGAATGCTATATAAATGCTAGCCATTATTACCATCATTGTAAATTCCCTGTTACTGGAGCTCTTTGGTCAAAGTTTGGATGATGCTTTATTGGGTACTATAGGATCCTAAACTTAACTGAAGAAGGAACCTTAGAGGTTAATGAAGAGAACTCCTTTATTTTAGAGATGAGAAAGCTGAGGCCGAGAGAGATATTGTAGAGATGATTCTTATTTAGGTTTGGGTTGGACTGAATGGTCTCTAAGAGCCCTACTCATTCTGTAATTCTGCATTACATTTCTAAAAGGGGCATGGCAACTAATGGTGAATGGCATCATGATTATAGATATTGTGCTTGGAAGGAGAGATGAAGCTGGAGAGAAAGGGATAATGACTCTCATTCCTGGAAGAGGTGGAGGGAAGAGAATCCTGCCCCATAATCCTGCAGTGAAGTTGCTATGATGCTCTCCTGATTTTGTGGATGAGGGAATTGAGAGATTGTCCTTATTTATGGTCACATAGCTAGTAAATCTCTGAGACAGGATTTGAACTCAGTCTTCTGATGTCAAGGACAATGCCCTATCTACTATGGAACACTATTACTTGTTTGTCCTTCATTTTCAAAAAGGATTAATGATATCACAAGGTGATGTCTTAACTCATGTATGCATTGGATTTAAGTGAGGCAGAGTTGGGGAAAGTCATCAGTCTTCCTCTTTTCCAGCCATTGGAAAACACTGGCAAGACAAAAGTCAGGATGATCTTCAATTTATGATCAAGCCCAGTGCCCCCTCCAGTGCCCTTCATGGCTATTGGAACAAGTTGTTCTAATTTGTCATTCTAGTGGGAAAGTCTACTATTTGTTATTTACATTTTCCCCTATAGCATTGCTTTTCATTGTGCAAAAGGTCTATTTTAATATAATTGAGGTAGTATAGCTGGTTGTATAGAGGGAATTCAAGACATTAATACATAATAGTTAATCATTTATTCACAATATCCCAAGGGACTCCCTAAGACAAGAAGTTATTGACAAGTAGTTGGTATGCTTTGGAGGAAAGTATATCTACATTGGGACTTCCCCACATAAATAAACTCATAGGTCTGGACCAAAATGATGTTAATAATTGAAACACAATAAAAATGAGAACAAAATACAATAATGATTGATTACAAAAACAATATTTTTTTTATCTACCTATACAGTACTAAAGAGAACATTAAGTATGGGAGTATAAAAGCATGAAAATTATTTATTCCAGAACAACCTGAATTCTATCAAGAAAGATTAAAATGAGATAAATGAAAATAATAGGATCAATCAACCTTATTCTTGATATTTTCCTTCAGTGCATTAATGTCAAGGATTTATTCTCCCTTCACGCTGGGGATAAGCTTATTCCATTTTTATATAACGTAAAAAAATCATTCAAATTATGATGTAAATTATAGATCTATATTTATTGGAAAGTTTACCTTAAAGCTCTTACTAAAGAAACTAGGCTAAATATTGCTAAATGTATTTCAAACTTTTTATTATTTTATGGCCTGTTGCAAAATCACACAATTGCTCTCCCAGTGTTGTGTGTGTGTGTATGTGTGTGTGTGTATGTGTGTTATGTGTGTTTGAAAGGAGCAGGGGGGTTAGTGATCAGGCAGTAACCCCAAGTATTAGTATTGAGAGTTACACCCCAACAACTAGGACTACCATTTTGTCTTATCAGATGATGATTCTTTCCCGTAACCTTACTCTGGTTTGTTACCTCTGTAATGACTGCTTTATTCCATGGACTTTGTTCTGGAGCCATCTGCTCTGGCTCTGGCTGAGATCCAGGCCTGTTATTTATCTTGTTTTTCTATCCAAATCATTCTCTCACCTTTGCCCTTGCCTGGGTTATGAACCAGCTAAATATCTATGAATGGCTGGTCTCGCTTTATTGGGTATCTGTCCCTAGTCCTCTCCCTCAATGGGTCAGGTGAGACACAATAGTGCCAGGGAATTACTGGGGCTTTAAAACACACCCAGGGAATTAGATATTGTCTGTCATATTCAGCACAAACAGTATGCTGGAATTAGGTAAGCAATAGGCAGTTAATAAAGAGCAGGCAATAATAAAATGTTAGGCCATATTTATGATGGACAGTGAAAAAAGTTATGCTAAGATATTTGTTAAAAGGTTCTGAGTTTCCTTTTATTTTAAGGGAGAGGAGTGGGAGGGAGAGAAAATGAATTTTTGTTAACTGAAAAAAAATAAATTAAAAAGAAATTATGCTTTTCCCTTACTTTTAATAGAGTTGATGGCAAGACAGAAGCTTCTGTGACTTAGAAATCCATAGAAAGCATCAGTGTCCTAGCCTAATTTCCTAGAAGTCACATTTTCCAAGACTTTTATTTCAAGGTTTAGCATCTAGAAATGCTTTGTTCATATCAAAACAGGAATGGAAAGTAAAAGAAAAATTTCTTTGAACTAAATCTCCATCCATGGTGATTGAACCAACTTGTGATAACAAACTCATACAGTGGGGAAAGCACTATGGGAAATCCACAGAAGCTTTATGGCCAATTCTCATCATTTTTCTGCACTCACAACTCAAATAAATGAGAATTAGCTTGTCGTGGCAATTGGCAAAATAAGCAAACAAATGTCACATTCATCATATTTCTAACTAAAGTTTTCTTTTGAATTTGGTCAGCTTAATTCTAATTTTACCTCATGTCTATAGGACAGAGAATGTATAGAATTGGCAGAGAAACAGGTTTTAGTTCAATATAAGGGAAATCAGTTTCAACAATTGGATACTGAAAAATGCTATGGGCTTATTGGATGATGAATTACAGATAGTTGCTCATCCCTGGGAGTCTTCAAGTCCATGTGAGACGACCATTTGTAAGGCATGTTGTAGACAACATTCATGCTTTATATAGGATTGGATTCCATGACCTCTGAGGTCCCTAGCAAATTGGCAATCCTATGATTCTTTAGTAAACACACGTGAGACCCAGTGGAAGGTAAGTAGCAAAGAAGCTATGACTGACTCCAAAGGGAAGGAATGAGGTCCTGATGCTAAATTGGTCCAGGATGTACAAGTGTGGTGTCATCCATCTACTGGGGCTCCTACTGGGATCTTGATTCTTTCATAGAATCCAAGAGCAAACTTTTCTGGGGTAAAGGGGAATAAGGAATTGGTACAGAAATTGGAAGCATGGAAAAGTTCAGTATTTGAAGTCAAAGGACCTGGATTCAAATCAAAATAAATTTAAATTTATTATTTAACTTCCTTTGGATGTTTTCCTGATATTATTATAACTTAATCTCTCTGGATATCAGGTTGCTCATCTGTAAAATGGACAAATCTTAATGATCTCTGAAGTCTCTTCTAGCTATAAATCAATAATTCTGTAGAGTGGTCTACGATTGTATGTGCAATTACTTTTCCCTTACTAACTAGTAAAGGATGTGGGTGATCTTATATGTTCTTTTGACATGTCTTGTGATACATAGACTTTAAGTTCAACTACCTGAATATGTACAATTCATTTGCTTACAAGATGTAAATTGAATATCTCTCAAAGAAAGCCAAAAAACTGATAGCTACCATTTATATGATATTTTAAGGTTTGCAAAGTATTTTTACAAATATTTCATTTTATCCTCACAACAACCCTGGGAGATAAGTGCTATTATTATCCCCATTTTACAGAAGGAGAAATCAAAGCAGGGGTTAAGTGGCTTGTCCACAGTCCCATAGTTAGTAAAAGTCTAAGGTGAGTTTTGAACATGGGTATTTCTAACTCTGGAACCAGCACTTTATCCACTGTGTCACTTAGTTGCCTCAAAAAGCCGGTTTAATGTCACCAGAGAAACATGTTAGTAGGGAAAAATATAAGCCATAAATTCATTCATTTGAAGGTTTCAAACTTTGAGAGTGAATTCAGGGCCTTCTGGGTTCTGAACTTCATTTCTAGACCCCCAAATTACAATTCTAGCATTGTGAAAAATACTGACCTCCTAAGAAGAAGTTGGTAATTGTATAATGTTGAGAACCTCCTGTGCTGCAGGCAGATGGAGGAAAGGATCATAATAGTAAAGGAGTAGACCTGAGCCTACCCATGAGTTGATGTTCCAAGCTTGAAAATTCTGGGAGAAGGGACTAGGCTGCCTAGCTGTACCTGCACCAAGGTTTCAGTAGTGAAATCACAGAACAATTTAATCTTCAGTTCCCAGGAAGTAAAAAATGTTCTGGGGGAGGGAAGGAAATCAATAAAACCAAAATTTGGGAATCTTAGACCTAGAAGATACCTTAGAAGTCATCTAGTATTAATAATACTCCCTCATTTTATAGGGGAGTAAACTTGGGTCCAGAAAGAGGAATGGCTTCTTGCATCAGCATTTTTGCTTCTAATTTCAGGGTACTAAATTGAGACAATGTAACATTGCTGCTAAAAAAATAAAAACCTTAACTCTGTTAATGGAATGATTGAAAGAATGAGAGCTATAGCCATATTGCATTGGAATGATGAAGGATTTTAAAGTCAATATGTCAATACATCTGTGGTTTCCTTGGTTATACATTTAGGTAGTGCCACTGAAACAGAAAGTAGGGTAAAAGTTGACACCTAAGGTTGGTCTTTGTTAAAGAAATTAATTCATTTGACAAATGCTGAGTTTCAGGCAGGTTAAATGACATCCATTTTCACATAATGTGTCAGGGGCAAAATCTGAACCTAATTCTTCCTGATTGCAGGAGCAATGCCCTATCCATTGTGCCATAAGAGCCTTAAAATTAAATTAAACTGTTTACATTCCTATATGGAAAGAGGAAACACATATTTCCTAAGAACTTTATCATTAGCAGGGCAGTTAGAAGGAGACTACAAGGACAGAGGGCATAGGTTTGAGCCAGTTATGTTGGGAAGAGCTCTAAAAAATGAAGAGGTCAAAAGAAAGTATGCACTGGGAGAAGAGTGAAGACTGAAGGGAGAGGTAGAATGGGAAAACTTTCCTTACATAAAAAAGTGTGCAAGGAAGAACTTTTATAGTGGAGGGAGAAATGGAAGGGTGGTAGTCAATGCTTGAACCTCACTTCAGAATTGGTTCAAAGAAGAAAGAATATATATACAAATCAGTTGAGTATAGAAATCCATCTTGCCCAATAAAGAAATATGAGAGGAAAGGAATAAGAAATATGAGGAGAGGGGCAATAAAAGGGAGGACTGATTAAGGGAGGCAGAAATCAGAAGCCAAACAGACTTTTGAAGACAGCCAGGTAAAAAGACAGAAATAAAAAGAAGGAAAACAGAAGAAAATAAGATGGAGGGAAATATACAGTAATCATAACTGAATGTGTATGGATGAGTTTACCCATAAAAAGAAGCAAATAGAAACGAATTAGAAACCAGAATCCAACAATATTTTGTTTACAAGAGATATACTTGAAACAGAAAGACATATACAGAGTTAAATCAAGTGTTGGAGTAAAATCTATCATGTTTTAGCTGTAGTGAAAAAGCCAAGAGCTTTTCATGATCTCAGAGAATGAAAAACAAAAATAAATCTAATTAAAAGAGAGAAGCAGGGAAACTGCACTTTGTTAAAGGTACCACAGATGTTGAAGGAATATTTTTTAAAAACCCAACAACTTAAGGGCAAATTTTTCTGATCCAGGTCTTATTTCTCAAATATATAGGGAATTGCATCAAATTTATAAAAAAAAAATAAGCACCATTCCCTAAATGATAAATGGTCAAAAGATATGTACAAACCATTTTCAGAAGAAGAAATTAGTTACTTATAATCATATAAAAATATTCTAAATCTCTATAGATTAAAGAGCTACAAATTAAAACAACTCTGAAGTACCACTTTACACCTTTCAAAAATGATAAATGCTTGAGGAAATGAGAGAAAATAGGTAGATTAATAAACTGTTGGTGGAGTTGTGAACTGGTCCAATTATTCTGCAGAACAATTTGGAACTGTGCCCAAAGAGCTATAAAACTGTATATCCTTTGATCCAGTAATATCTAGCTCTGTATCCCCAAAAGAGAAAACAACCATGAAAAAGCCCTACATGTATAAAAAAATAATTATAGTATCTCTTTTTGTAGTGGTGATAAATAACTAGAAATTAAGGGAATGCCCATCAATCAGAATGAATCAACAAGCTGCGGCATATGATTGTGATGAAGCACTATTGTGCTATAAGAATGATGCGGGGGGGGGGGTAGTTTCAGAAAAAAAAAATGACAAAACCTATATAAACCCAATGCAATGTGAAATGAGAAGAACCAGGAAATCATGATGTGTGATAACAGCAATGTTGCAACGTTGATCAACTGTTATGCTGATCAATACAGTGATCCAAGTCATTTCTGCAGGAGTCATGATGGAAAAATGCCATCCACCTCCAGAGAAAGAATTGATGAATTCTGGGTACAAACTGAAGTATAATTTTCTCATTGTGTTTGCTTTTCTTGCTTTTTTGTGATATGGTTAATATGGAAATGTGTTTTGCAGAATTTCACATGTATAATTGATATCTTGCCTTCTCAGTGGTAAGGCAGGAATAGGAGGGAAGGAGAGAGAACTCAAAATTAAACAAAAAAAGAATGCTTACAAATAATGAAATAAAAATTAATTTTATTGATTTGTAGGTACAGCACCCAAATTTCCTTCTTTATATCTCCTCTCCCAGGAAACTGTCCTACAAATCAAGAATTCTTAAAAGAAAAAGGGAAAAAAAATAAGGAAAACTGTTGCAGAAATCTTCACTCTCTTTTGGCACAGAGGAAGTTATGATAATTGATACAGATCTATTTTTGGTCACTAAGTTAAATCCCAATTGAGGAGCTTTCCCAATGTGATCTAACTGAAAGTTGTAAAACTTCCTGGGAGGAATTCATTTGGGTAAGGTAGTTATTTGGGTATCCTGGTAATTCTTGGAGGGATACTGAGGTCTTGAAAGGAACCTGGACACACTTCATACCCCAGAGGTTTCCTAAATCTTTGTGGTCAGCCTAGGCAAGGGGTGAACCCTTATCATAGCTAAAGTGAAGATGAATAAAGAGTAACAGATCCATGCTATCCATGTTCAGCTTGAATTGATTAGGGTTCATTAATCAAATAAGTCTCAAAGGTTAAACAGAACTTATAAAATTAAACCAAAGGTAAAGCCAATGTATTGATGTGTTGATTTTATAGGATGGCTAAATCCATAAATGTTCATTGATGAATTGGTATATCCAAGTATATAATGATAAAAGTAAAGGAACAATATATGAAATACTGGAGGACTCTCACCATCAAAGAGAGTAGATTCAATATAAACTACTGGAGAAAGCTTTGTAGAGGCTGCAAAGAAGAATTTTCCAACTATAAAGTACTTTAAAGATTGTTTAGCCCTTCCTTTATCCAGATAAGGAAATTGAAGCCCAAGTAGGAAGTATACCACTTGTTAACTATATCCTGAAATCCCAGGCCAAAATGGGTGTTGAAAAAAGGCAGTGGTATGTGAGATCAAAAGGCCCAGAGAGTCAAAGGCAATATAGACAGTCCTTTGAATTGTAGGTGGTGAAAAACACATGGGATCCTGATAAAAGTGTAGATTTTTTTAGAGTGCCAAGACATGGAAGCCCTAACTGAGCCAGTTCAGGAATGCATTCGTTATCAGGAGATTCAGACAGCTGGAGGAATAGACTTCAGTTTGTATCATGCTCAGGCTTATGGATGGGAAAAGATGGAAATAATTGGTGCAATGCCTGGTTGGCAAATATAAGTCTAGTCAGGAGTGTGATTGTAACTGTTTAACCACTGGCTCTCCCCAAAGCAATATGCACTTTAAAATTTAATCTGCATTATTAACATTTTTTTTCCTTTTACTTCCTTAAATTTAGACCAGCAACAAAGCAATAATTCAAGGTCTGATTTCTAATTTTTGCCGATTTCCAAGCTGTAAATTATCACACTGAAAATTCAACAATAGGCTCTTGAAAGTTAATACAGCTGGTTTTGTAAACATCTGGACCATTCAGAAATAGGAAATGTAATTGGATCTTATTTTTAGATTGAAGGGAAAGAAGAAGCAAAGAGTAACATTAAAGATGAGAGTGAGAGGATAAAAAGAAAGGCTAATTATTTAAGAAGAAGGGAGAAGATGGGGTCTCTGATAAAGGTAGAGGGATGTGCAGTGTTGAAGTAGGTCCTCTCACTGTTATTGGCACCAGGGAAAGTAAATAGTGTAGACTGATAGGTGAGACATTGGAATGCTGAGTTAATGGTTACCAAAGGAAGGTCTCATCTGGTGGCTCTTATCTTCTTGAAAGAAGTAATTAGGACATTTGTTGTGAGAGGAGAGGGGAGATGTGAGCTTTGAGTTTGTTCAGCTACTTATTGCCTTAATGATCTTAGGAAAGTCATTTTTAGCTCTTGGGGTCTCAGTTTCCTTTTCAACCAAATTCAGTGGTTGAAATTAGATCTCTTCGGTTATTTCTAGTTCTAAAGCTTATAATCCCTGTTGACAGAGGAATAGTAAATACTCTGTGTGAATTATCATGGATTCCAAGTTTCAGAGTAAAAACCAGTAAATAGTAACTGAAGTCAATTCAGATGCTGCTCATTATATCTAGTTATTTAGTGATTTGTGTACAATTCAACTCAATGCAATTTGATTCAATTCAGAAAGCATTTCTTAAACACCTATTCCACTAATGCAACCAACCTAAGGTGGAATCAGGAAGAGCTCAATTTAACCCTTGCCTTAGAAACTTACTAGTTATATAAGCTAGGGTCCATCATTTAACTTCTATTTGACTCAGTTTCCTCATAATGAAGATATTAATAGCATTTACCTCCCAGAGCTGTTGGGAGTAACAAATAAGATAACATATGTAAAGCATTTTGCAAACCTTTTATTGTTCAGTCATTTATCAGTCCTGTTTGACTCTTCATGATCCCATTTGGGGTTTTCTTGGCAACGATATTATAGTTGGTTTGCCATTTCCTTCTCCAGCTCATTTTACAGATGAGGGAACCAAGACAAACAGGGTTAAGTGACTTGCCCAGAGTCAAACAGCTAATAAGTGTCTGGGACCAGGTTTGAACTAAGCATGAATCTTCTTAATTTTAAGTCTAATGCCCTATCCACTGTGCCACCAAAAAATGAGAGTTATTACATATCCAACCCTAAGCACTCTCCTAAGCTTCAGTCTCATATCACAAATGTCCCATAGACATCACAAACTCAGCATATCCTGAACAGAACTTATTACTTTCCTCAAATCCAACCTTCTTCTGAACTTCCTTTTTTCTGATTAGGGCATTCAAAAGTTCAGCATTACTCTTTATTTCTCCTTCTCCACCTCTCCCCCTAGCCATTTAGGTGCCAAATCTTTCCTTTTCTATTGGCACAATATCTCTCACATGTGATTTTCTCTTTGCTCCCATGGCCACTACCACCCTAGTTCAGAACTTCCTCTCAACTGGACTGCAATAGAATTGGATGTCATTGATGTGGCCATCCTAAAGTTCACCAGAAATTGAGGATCAGTGGGGAAGGGAGAGTTGGAGACTTTTTGAGGTGATAAATCCAAGAAAACAGATTACAGTGTTATTAATAATAGGTAGCATTTTAAACTTTGTAAGCAACATAATGATGATAATAATAGTTAACAATTATAGAACGCTCACTATATGTCAAGTATTATTTTGTTATTTAGTATTAATAGCTCATTTGATGTTCACAACAACCTTGGAAGATAGATGATATTATTACCTTCATTTTACAGATGAGGAAACTGAGGCAGATAGAATGTTTCTCCCATAGTCACACAGCTACCAAATGTCTCAGGCTGGATTTGAATTCTGATGTTTCTTATTCCAGGTTCTGTGTTCTATTTGCAGCTCCATTTAGCTGCCAAAAAGAACATCATTCACCAGTAATATAAAAATATTCCAGGTAGGATGGGAGAAAGGGGTTTGTTAGAAAAATCAGTGTCAGTATCAGACCTAACTGAATGGGAAGAAAGCATGGAGAAGAGGAAGGAGCCAGATAGTGTGGACCTATGAGGTTAAGAAATTAAATTTGTATCCTGGAGGGAAAGAAAATTAACCTTATCTGTCCTCCCACTGGTACATGAGGAAGACAAGGGAGACAGGAAAAGAGGAAGGGATGGATTTAGAAGTGACTGTGTGAGTACTTTCACTCTGATCACAAGGTAAGAGACCATTTTGGCAAGTGATATAACTTTAAAGCAGGGGTATTTAACCCTAGACATAGGGTTCAAGAACTCTCTGGAAAACTTTGATAATTGCATTTCAATATATTTAGTTTCCTTTATAATCCTGCATCTTTTATCTTATGCATTTAAATATGTTCTTCTGAGAAGGGGTCTATAGGTTTCACTCACAATACAAAAAAAGATTAGAAATCCTTGCTTTCAACTCTGTTCTTTTCCCCCTAAAGTTAGGAATGAAGGGGATCCATCTGTTAGTATTAGAGGAGGCTTCTTGGCACTTCCTTTCACCCCTTAGGCACCATTGTGGGATTGTGGGATTGGCTTGGGAAGCAGTTAATCCTATAACTTTGGCTTATGTCACAAAAGGCTTATCTGCCCTGCAGAGATAGAAAATGACTCTGCCTTCCTCAAGAGATGAGATGTCCTAGAGGGATACTCTCTTAGCAACTCCAAAAGAAAGAAAATTCTTTTGGCCTGGAAAGGGATCACAGTCAGCTCAGCCTTTCCTGTAGCTGAAAGGGAATGAAGGGATTCTGGCCTCTCCTCCTCAAAACATGTTCCAAATAGATGGGTGGGAGGGCAAGGGCAGAAGTGAGGAAGACCTCTTAGATCAAATCAGGCTGAAGAATGAACTTCTGGGGACCACCAATAGGGTATTCCTTGGGGAGTCAAGGAATGGAATGGATCTTATGAAGGCACTAGTTCCAATTAAGTGACAGTTGGAAAAGCAAGACTAGCAGGGAAAGAATTTTAAATATTAAATATATTTGGATGGATAGAGTTGTTTTTTTTTTAATATCAACTACATTAACCCATGTATCCTTCTCTTCGTCTTTTGTAACAAAGAAATTTTTAAAATAAAAAAGGAAGAAAGCAAAAATTCAGCAAAATCTGTCCATCCAAAAAAAAAAATCTGATTATGAAATACAATGTACCATGTTGATGATGGGGCAACTATATGGTACAATTAATAGAGGCCCCTGGGCCTGAAGTCAAAAGCTTCATCTTCCTGAGTTCAACTCTGGCTTTAGATACTTACTAGCTATGTGATCTTAGCCAACTCATTTAACCCTGTTTACCTCATTTTCCTCACCTATAGATGATCTGGAGAAGGAAATGGCAAATCACTCCAGTGTCTTTGCTAGAAAAAAAAAAATAACCTCATTGGGTCACAAAGAGTAGGACACAACAGAAAAAAAATAAAAATAAAAACTACACTGATGAACACCACAAGCAGTCAGGTGGCACAATGTAGAGAGATCTGATTCTGGAGTCAGGAAGACCTGAGTTTAAATCAAAACTTTAGATACTTAATAGCTGAGTGATGTTAGGCAAGTCATATATTTGTCTATCTGCCTTAATTTCTTCAACTGTAAAGTGGGAAGTATATAGCACCCACCTATTAGGATCTTTTGTGAGGATCAAAAGAGATAATAGTAATAATTAAGATAACTAAGATATTAAATGTAAGTGCCTAGCAGGGTGCCCAGCATTTATTAGGTATTTAATAAATGCCTTCTCTTCCCACACTTCTGCAAAGGAGTAAGAAATGAGGGGCCTTCAACAGCTTTTCTTTGAGACCAAGTTTTTGTTTTGTAATTGAGAACATTCATTTTCAGCTGTTTTTATTTTTATTTACATTGTGGAAATCATTGTGCATTTATTATTTTTCTTTTCAACTTTTTTTTGCATCGGTTCATATAAATCTCTTCATACTTCTCTACATTTATCATAAGCAGCTAAGTAGCACAGTAATAAATAAAACACTGAACCTGCAGGAAAGTGAAGGAAGGAAGGCCTGAGTTCAAATGTGGCATAGGCAAAACCATTTAACCCTTGACTTCCTCAATTCTCTTATCTGTAAAATTGTAATAATAGCTCTTATGTCATAGAGTTGTTGTGAGGATCAAATTAGATAATATTTATAAAATACTTTGTAAACCATAAAACATTATATAAATGGCAGCTAGTATTAACATTATTGTTAATATTAATAATAACTATATTGTCATTAACACAGGGGAAGAATTTAAAGCCAAAGACTGAATTGGTTTGGTTGTTGAGAATGACCCACCTTTGTCTGCTTCAACTGGTTTTTTTTTCAGGTTCTCTCCAGATTTCCAGAAGACACAGCCTGTGTTTAAACGAGACACTGAAATCACAGGGAGCATTTCACAGCTGCCAGAAAAGGATTATGATATGGAGAACCTTCTGTAAAGCCTGTGTCTGTGTCTGTAGGTCTTAAAAAATGAGAATCTTACCACATAGAGCTGCAATTTCCTCCACAGCTGCAGCAATTTCTCTTTCTGAGGTTACAGATAAATCTACTCAAATGAAAGTTATTCACTTCACACAGTTTGCCCTTCTTAGGTCCTCCCAGACAGCAGCCTGTTGGTCCCAGGTGACATAAAAACCAACCTCCCTACACTGGGGAAGAATTAAAGGGGAGAGAAGAAATGCTAAATCACTTATCTCATATTATAAAATCACAACACAGCACTTAGCACAACGCCTGACACATAGTAGGTACCTGGCACATAGTAGGTGCTTAATAAATGTTTATTGATTGTTTGACCCATATTCCAAACCCAGCTTCCATTTTTTTCCTGCTCCAATCAGACTGTTGACTGGATACATCACTGTTCTGCCCCACATTTTCAATGGCTGCCTATTATCTATCAAGTAAGATTCAAATCCTTTGCCTGTCATTTAAGTCCCTCCACAGCTTTGTCTCATATTTATCCCTTCTATATATTCTGTATGGTAGCTCTACCGTCTCAGGTACAGCTAGCAGGCCAGTTCATCCAGAACAGATAGCATGTAAAGGGAACAGATATGAAATTAGACTGGAAAGGGAGGCAGAAATCAGTGACAGGCTGGATATGACAGCTTTCTCCAAATATTTAAAGGATCATCCTTTAAATAAGAAACAAATGGTGAAGGGAGATGGAGAGGGGCATTTAGGGAAGTAGGTTTTAGTTCAACATGATAGAAATGCCTAAAAATGGAGATGTTCTATCTACAATGGAAGGGGTTTATGATTTGATATGAGCTACATAAAGGGCAGCTAAGTGACACAGTGGATAGAATGCAGGGTCTGGAGCCAGGAACGTTCATCTTCATGATTTCAAATCTAGCCTCAGAAACTTACTAGCTGTGTGATCCTAGACAAGCCATTTAACCAGGTTTGCCTCAGTTTCCTCAACTGTAAATTGAACTGGAGAAGGAAATGGCAACCACTCCAGTGTCTTTGCCAAGAAAAACCCGAAAAACCAAGAGTCAGACACAGCTGAAAAATGACAACAATAACAATTTGTTCCTGAAGGTTATCTCACCTGTAGTCAGGCATATTAACTCAGGATGAATGATTGGACTAGAATAAGGATTCCTAATCTGGATTCTAGTCTGTGGATAGATTTCAAGGGGTCTATGAATTTGATGGGGAAAAATGAATATTTATTTATACTAATCTTTTGGAGTTTAACTGAAACTTAACATTTCCTCCAATTATGAATTTTTAAAGAATGAAACATGATAGGTTTCATTAGACTACCAATGGGATCTATGATTAAAAAAACAAAAAACAACTCAAACTTGGAAATCCTTTTCACTTCTGTGATTGTCAGGCCATCAAGTTATGAATATAGAATGATTCATAAAATTCTAAGCTAATATGTATTATATCTATGTGTGTATGTGTGTGAATGTACAAATATACATATGTATATGATTCATAGTGTTATTTTACAAAGTATCCCCAATTCTAATACAATTCTAAGTTTTCCTAGGCAGCTAGGTAGGGCAATAAATAGAGCACTGAGTTTGGAATCAGGAAAATTCATCTTCCTGACTTCAAATTTGAAGTCAGATACTTACTAATTACATGAGTCACTTAACCCTGTTTACCTCAGCTTCCTCATCCAAAAATGAAGTTGGAGAAGAAAAACGAAAACCATGTCAATATCTTTACGAAGAAAATACCAAATGAGATCACGGAGAGCTAGACACTACTCAAACAACTCAAGAACAACAAAGTTATTCTAAGATTCTGGGGACAGCTGGGGTTTTTTTTGTAAATTGAAAGCATGCCTTTACAATGTAAAAATCCATAGTTTTAAAAATGCTTTCTCCTTTATCCATCTGGTTAATAATTGGTGAAAAAGTTCTAGATACAGCCTGGCAAAATAAAGAGAATGCTGGAGTAGGAGTCATGAAGTCTTGCCTCTGATGTTTCCTACCTATAAAATGAATGAAATGAGCTGCTTTGAGTTTCTGTTTCCTCATCCATAAAATGGGAATAATACTTGGACAGGATTGTTGTGAGCCTCAAATGAGATGGCATATGTACATTGTAAGCTATACACTGTACAAATGAAATTACTTGATTCATCTTTTCAGTAGGAATTGATTAATTTCACATTTTTCTTTTTGCTGAGTTTTGTTTTTTAATCATTGTAGGGTAAAATATTTTTTTATACGTGCCTGGTACATCCGGTTCTTTATGTGTGGCAAATTATTTTAGCTTCCTCTGTCTAAAAGTGAAACTTGCAGGAATGATTGATCAGTCGAAAAATACTAAATTTCTTTTAAAAAAAAATTCCTTTACTGATTCATTTTTTTTTTCTTTTGGCCCAGGATTGTAATGTCAGTAATCCACATTGACATCATAAGAGTTGGCCACAGGCATGCCAATGTCAAAATGTTTCAAAAAAACATTAAAAAAAAATAAAGCCATGAATAGAAGCGTCCTTGTTCTTTAAATTATTACTGTGTTACCCTGAACTGTAAGTGAACCCTCTCTACTTAGCTAAGGAGCAGCTGTTCATGCAATTGAACCCATGGTTCATTACAAGCTGACCTTAAATTCAGGAGTAAAACTTCCTCTATTTTACTACGACTATTCAGACACGGACTGGAGATAAACAATAATCAAAATCCGGATGGAGCTAGACTGGGGAACCCTCTATAGTCCTTGGCAGAATTATAGCAGCTTTTGGATCACCAAGAGTGAGACAAGTGAAATGACCCTCAGATGTCCCTTCTCGAATGCTGAGGGCGGGCCAAGGCTGCCAACTCGGGAGCAGACAAAGGCTGATTGTGACAATCCCGTAAGCATAGACTTATAGAAACATTAATTATCACATTTTTCCACGTTGAACCTTATAGGCATCCAAGATGAAAGGGCTTCTTTATATCCATTTCTATATTTCCTCTAACGAAAAGCCATGGGATTTCATCATTTTTCTCCCCAACCATCTTTGGTACATGATTTTTCAAATAGTCAATTCCCTTAAGGGCTGACATTTTCATCAAATCATGTGTCTGACAAGAGTCATGAAAATAAATTAATAAACCATTACAATAGAATAAATCCAATTGGTACAGGTAGAAAAGTACCTAATGGGAAATTAAGAGGCCGGGGGTCTGGGAATGGCTCTAGACTTTGGCTATGTTGTTTTCCGTTAGACCTTCATTGCCTCATCTCCAAGCTTTTGGGGTTAGATTAGATATCTTATAAGATCCCTTTCAACCTTATTGGTTATCCTTTAGCTAGAGGACTTTGTTGTGAAATGGAAAGAATCTTACCCTGGTGCTGCCGTGTGAAATTGGACACATTTTTTTAAAATAAAATTTTACTGATAATCTTACATTGCCCAAAGTTTCCCCTATACCTCTTCAATTTCTCTTCCCAGAAAGCCATGTATTATAAAAATGAATTTTTAAATAAAAAATTAAAGAGAAAGAAGAGTTTAAAAAAAATTAAAACCGATCAATGCATTGAAAAAACCTGACTCTATATACGATGTTCTATATGCAATCTGTGGGCTAAATTAAATAAATAAATAAGCAATCTGTGGGCTCCTGATTTCTGCCAAAGAGTTAGAAATGTCTTCTCATATGTCTTCTTTGATGGCAAAGTTGTTGTTTTTAAGTTTGTAACATTCCTATTCAATTGTTCTGTGGTGTTTGCTCTTTCAATTTACCTTATTGCAGTCATTGATCATATTTTTTTCTTGACTCTACTTACTTAGCCCAGGTCAATTCATGTCAGCCTTTCCATGCTTCCCTGTTACCATCATTTTTGTCATTTACCATAGTACTGTAATTGTCCATTACATTCACACCTCTTCAGAATCACCTCTCCCTGAGACTCCTAGGATGGGAGCACAGGGTTGTCCCAGATTCTTCATTTGAGGAGGACATCCAGGATATTCAGTTCATCATTTTCCAGATGGTGATTCTCTTGGACTTTATGATCTCCAGAAACTCATCATCCTGTAAGAAGAAATCGACTCTATAACTCACACCTCCTCAAATCCCTTCCCATCCTAACTGCGGGATTATAATCTTGCACATGTGGGGCCCTTTCCTTCCTTTATGATCTCTTTGGGATATAAACCCAATAGAAACACTGCTGGGTTAGAGGAGGGAAAGGGACCCACATGTGCAAGAATGTTTGTGGCAGCCCTTTTTGTAGTGGCTAGAAACTGGAAACTGAATGGATGCCCATCATTTGGAGAGTGGCTGAATAAATTATGGTATATGAATATTATGGAATATTATTGTTCTGTAAGAAATGACCAGCAGGACGATTTCAGAGAGGCCTGGAGAGACTTGCATGAACTGATGCTCAGTGAAACAAGCAGAACCAGGAGATCATTATACACGGCAACAACAATACTATATGACTATCAATTCTGATGGTCATGGCTCTCTGCAACAAAGAAATGTCTCAAACCAGTTCCAATTGTTCACTGAAGAAAACCATATACACCCAAGAGAGAGGGATATGAAATATGGACCACAACGTAACATTTTCATGATCTCTATTGATGTTTGCTTGCATTGTGTTGCCTTTCTCTGGTTTTCTTTTTTTTCTTGTAGATAGGATTTTTCTTACACAACTTGTCAACTATTATTACATTATTAACGTGTAGTGGACTTCCTGCCATCTAGGGGAGGGAAGGGGACTGGGGGTAAAAGTTGTAATGGAGAGCTTTGTAAAGATCAATGCTGGGAAACTACCCATACATATGTTATACAAATAAAAAGCTTTAATAAAAAAAATAAAAAAAAGAAAAGAAAAAAAGAAAAAAAAGAAATACTGCTGGGTCAAAGGGTATGCACAGTTTGATAACTTTTTGAGCACAGTTCCAAACTGCTCTCCAGAATGGTTGGATCCATTCACAGTTCCACCAACAATGTATCAGTTGGACTACAATTTTCTTACCTGTACAAGGAGTGGATTGGAAGAGATAATCTCTAAAGTCTCTAGCCCAAAGTCATTGATTTTATGATCTTTGAGGTTATTCCAAGAATTCCCCAAATTCTAAGACTCTAAATGTCATTATTTGACCTCATTGTACTAAGGGAGCAAATCATGAAGATGGAGCCATTTTGGAAATGCCGTTACTGAGTGCCCTAAGAGCAGGGCTGTGTATTGGAATTAGTGCTTAAATGGGAATCAGGAAAGACTTATGGAAGAGAATACCCTGAGTTATCTCCAGTTTTTATTGACTTTGGATTCTCTTCTACTAAAAATTTTCAGGTGACCACTATATAGAAATGTTGTAGATGAGATTTCTATAGCTACGGATTGGACTCAGTGATCTCTAAGGATCGTTTGTTGCTATTCAGAGACCTGGCTTTCAATTCTACTTTGGAAAGTTTATTAGCTCACTCATTTAATCTCTCTGTGCCTCAGTTCTCTCATTTGTAAAATGAGACTCATAACACCCTTCTTGCAAAAGTTCTTGTAGGGCTGAATGAGACAATAACTGCGAAGGATTTTACAAACTTTATTCTATAAATACTAGTTATTATTAAAGCAGAGGTTCCTAACTCTTTTTATTTAATGAAGTCCTTTCCTAAGGATCTTTTCTCAAAATAAAATTTTCAAATAATTGAAGAAAATACTAAATTTCACTTAGAGGTTAATGAAAATAAATATATAATCTTTTTTCCCATCCAAGTTCAAAGACCCCAAGTTAGAACTAAAGTATAAAGCCATAGTTGATTTAACTAGTATTATTAGTGATTATTACCTTTAAAGAAGTCTAGTGGATAGTGGAGGAGGAGGGACACAGAGAGAAGCATAGGATTTGAGATCAGGCAACTAGATTCAAATCCTGGTTTAGTTATTTACCACCTGTGTGACTTTAGGCAAGTCACTTAACTCAGCCTCGGTTCCCTCATCTGTTAAATCAGAAAATTGGATTAGATCCCTTCTAGCTCCTAGTATAGCTCCCAATCTAAGCATCTCCTATTATTTGGGATTTTTCTTCCTTTCAACTGGCTCAAACCCTATAGATTAGCAATAGGATTAGAAGTCATTCATTCCCAGTCATTCAGAATTGCTGTTTCTTTGTGCCCTGCAGGTAGCTTTGGTAGAGAATTAGGGAGAGGCTTTCTGACTGAAGCATTGCAGAAAGAATGCTTTGTGGGGTCAGACAGCATTTCCCAGGGAATTATAGCCACTTTTATAGAATGAAAAGGAGCTTGAGGGAGGCAGCAGGTCACTAGCTAAAGTGATTGAAAGGCAGTCAGTAGATTTAAGGCAGGAAGATGTGGATTCAAATCTTGCCTGTGGCATTTACTACCAAAGTGTTTTTCAATGAGCATTTGACCTTCTGGAGCTTCAGTTACCTCTTGTATAAATTTAGTCATAGAGTTGTGAGATCTTATTTTGAAAACACTAAATAAGCATTAATTATCGTTAAATGAGAAAATGTGTACAGTGCATATCACTAAGTAAGGCTGCTCTTCAATTTTTTCTAGCCATGTCAGAATCTTCTTGATCCCATTTGGGATTTTCTTGGCAAAGATAGTGGGAAAGTTTGCTATTTCCTTCTCTAGCTCATTTTGCAAATAAGGAAACTGAGGCAAAAAGGGTTAAATAACTTGCTCAGCATCACATGACTAGTAAGTGACTGGGGCTGGATTTGAACTCATAAAAATGAGTATTCCTAATTCCAGGACCAGTGTTCTATCCACTAAGCCACACAACTGCCTGTTCAAGTTCACAGACTTCCTCAAATTTATCCGTAGGTCCAGGTTAAGACTAACCTGCTCCTTTGAAATGATTTTGTCTCAGATGGGAGCTATGACCCACAGATAATATAATACACCTTGAAAAAAAATTGTAACATAGAAATTGTGCTCATCCCACACTATGTGACCATCCCACTTCCCCATTTGCCACCCTCTTCATCAATAAGCATGTATTGAATACCTTGTATGTAAGGCACTGTGCCAAGTCTGGGGACAAAAAGAAAGGCAGCGACAGTCCTAGCTCTAGGGTAGCTCAGGCTAACAAACAACTTTGCTCAAACAGGATATAAGCGAGGAACCCATGGAGGGAAGGCATGGGTAGCAAGGGAAATTGGGAAAGGATCTCACAGGTAGCATCTGAACTGAAACCTGAAGGAAGCTGGGAAACCAGAGCAGGAAATGAAAAAGAAGAGCATGGCAGGTGTTGGGGCCATCAATGAAAATTCCCGGCTTGGGATATGGTATGTCTTGTCCAAGGAAGCAGAAAAGTCAGTGTCGGGCAATGCAGTATGCACATTGCTGTTGTTGTTCTTTGTTTTTCACTCTGGAAGAGGACTATGGCATCAGAGAATTGGATTGAAGTGAGGGAGGGCTGACTGCCTCAGTTTCCTCATCTGTAAAATGAGCTGGAGAAAGAAATGGCAAACTATTCCACTATAATCACCAAAAAAAAAAAAATCCCAAGTGGGATCATCAAGAGTCAGGTACACCTGAAACAACCACACAACAATTGAATAGACAGGTGGAAAAGTGAGATCATAGGTCACAAGAGAGTCAAAGACTGGAGAAATAGATTTGAGAATCAGCATTGAGATCCATGGGAGCTGACAAGATCACCAAGAGAAATAGTACAGAGGAAGAAGAGAAAGAAGTCCAGAACCAAGCCCTAAGGGACCATGTGCCAAACATTAATGAGCATGATCTGGATGAAGATCCTGCAAAGGAGACCAAGAAGAAGGAGGTCAGATAGGTCAAAGAACCCAGATAGAGTAGTCAAATGAAAACTTAGGAGAGAGCATTAAGAAGGAGATCAACAGTGGCAAAGTCTGTAGAATGGTCAAGAAGGGTGAGGGCTGAGGAAGAGCCATTGGATTTGGCAAGTTTGTGTTAGTATCCTTGGAGAGAGCAGTTTGTATTGAACAAGGAGGTCCAAAGTCAAGTTGTAAAGAGTTACAAAGAGAGGGAGAGGAAAGTGGAGACATTGATTGTAGATGATGTTCTCAAGAAAGAAGAGAAATATAGGCTGATAGTTAATGAGGATGAATGTGTCAGAGGGAACTTTTTGTGCATAAGGGCCATGGGCATGTGTGTAGGCAATAGGGAAGCAGCCAGTAGATAGGGAGAGATAAAAAGAAGTGAGAGAGTAGGGATGATAGAGGGGCCAGTCTTCTGGAGATGATGGGATGGAATGGGATCCCTTGTACAGCCATAGGGGTTGCCCTTGGGCAAGAAGAAGCATCACTACTTCATTTGAGACAGGAGTAAAGGAAGACATAATGGCAGAAAGTATCTGAGTGATGTTTTCTACATCATTAGGCAACTAACACCCAGCACCTTCTTACAAATAAAACTAACTGGAAACATAAGGTATAGTAATTATGTCCTGTTTTGGATCTTTATATCCCAGCACCTACCATACCTACTATAGTATCTGGTATATAAATAATGACTAATAGATGTTTATTGAATTGAACTGAATTAATCACTAAATTTGACACAAGCTAGTTCAGTCATAGGATCATGGACCTAGCCCCTCTCATTTTACAGATGAGGAAACTGATCTCCATGCAGGTGATCTCAAGATCACCCAGGTAGTAATTGCAAGAGATGAAATTTAAACCCAATTCCTCTGACATGACCCCACAGTCAAGAATTGATGACATTTTCTTAGTAATAATCATCTTTAGTATAATTATTATTGCTAAGATAGCATGGTATATAATAGGTTAAAATCGACTTTAAGATGTCAGTTACATTAGAGATCAACTGACTCCATATTTTCTTTTGATAGAAGAGGAAACTGAAGGGACTGGATGGGGACCCCTGCCAATGTGGTACAGCAAAAGAGCATTTATTCTGGAGTTCGAAGAAGGTGGATTTAAATCCCACAACTGATAGCAGTTTGTATGCTCATATAACAAGTCATTTAACCTTTTAACCTCCATGGGCTTCCAGTTCTTCATCGGTAAAATGAAGGTATGGAACTAGATGACCTCTAAAATCTCTTCTAATTCTGGATCTATAAGTGAGTTGGCTAAAAGATGCACAACTGGTTTGAACTCCAGTCCTCCCCCTTGGGACTCTCCAGTCCAATGGTTTTTTGTTTGGTTTTTGTTTGACCTCAACGGATTGCTTTGTGGCTTATCAGTTTATTGGATTTAACAGAAATTCTCTGCCACAGACCCTTAGACTGTGAGCTCTTTGAGAGAACAACTGCCTTTTGCCTTTCTTTGAATCTCTAGTGCTTAGCACAGTGTCAGGCACATAGGAGCTATTTAATAAATAAATGCTAGTTGATTGGCTGATGATTTCTATAAGCATCTAGCCAGATTCCTTACAGTCTTGTAGAGATCCATAATGGAAGCCATTGAAAAACTGGACAGGATTAGCTAGCCAGACTTCCCCACTACCTTCTCCCAAGGGCTTGGGCACCCAGGTATCCAAGATGCAGTTAGCCAGGGTCAGCAGTAATCTCTAATTACCTTTTTGAACTGCTGCAGTTGCTTTAGCCAGCAGTCCAAGGTGGGAGAAAAGGGGTAAGCAAGCCAAAGAGATGAGGGAGGTTTTTTTTGTTTTTTTGTTTTTTGGCTTTCTTGAAAAATAACTGCAACCCTGTGGTGCTGATTATCCAACGGATTTACATTTGATCCCTGCCCTGGGGCTAATCTTGGATGGAGACCCTGGGGTGGGAGTGGGGGGTAGGGCAGGGGTCACTTTTTGTGGAACTCCTCATCTGGCATCCCAGGCTTTAGACAAGGGGCTTAGGACAAAGGTCTCAGGAAAATCTGCCTATTTACATTCAAAACCAGTCAAGGATCCTGAGCTACATGGAAAGTTCAGTTTAATTTAATTGAAGAAAGACCTATTAAGTGCCCACTGTGTGTAGAGCTGTAGGGTAGATACAAAGATAAAAGAGACATACAACAACACAAATGGAAAGGAGAACAAAAACAGAAACTAATGTCTTGAGTAATTATAGTGACCAGTGGTTGCCCCCTAGAAAAGACAACAAAATATACCTTCCTCCTTTTGTATAGGAGAGGGGGACTATAGGTGTTGAATACTGAATATGCTTCTAGAACCATTGATTAATTTTGCTAAACTGCTCCCCCCCCCTTTTTTTTTAGATTTTTTATACTAGATCACAAGGAATGATTCTTGGGTAAAGGGAGAAAGAAAGATATATTTGGAAATGAAGATGCTATTAAAAATGTATTACATATTTGCACATATATAATCTATATCAAATTGTTTATGGTGTTTATGGGTGAGGAGAGAAGGAAGGGAGAAAATGTAGAACTCAAAATTTAATTTTTAAAAATGATTGTCAAAAATTGTCTTTACATATAATTGGAAAAATAAAATACTATTTAAAACAAAAAGATATATTAATTTTTTTTAAAAGTCATGGGCCCTGAACTCAGCATAGTACATATTATGTACTTAATTAATGTTGTTGACTTCCCTCAAAGATTTTATAGTGAGTAGGAGAATATTAAATAACTGTGACACAAAATCAGTTAAGATAAACACATAAAAGAAATACAAACAAAAGACTAAATAAAGTCTATGGGGATGAGAAGTATAAATAAGTTTTTTACTTGGAAGGAAATGGAATTAATGATAATCTTATGGAGGAGATAGCATTTGAGTTTTCTCTTGAATATTGGGTAAGATTTTAATAGGTTGAGTTGGGAGAAGATAGGGATGATAGTGTGGAGAATTGCAAAATCCATGGAAGTTAAGGGAAAAAAAGTAGTCCTGTTGGTTGGTTGGTGTAAAAGAGTAAGTGGAAGGGTAAGAGTAGGAGACCAGTCTAGAAAAAGTAGGGTGGTCAAACTGTTTACTTATTACATATAAAAATGTTATCAATATTTTAAAAACTATCATCATTACTAAAGTTGTTTGAAACTAGGGTTAGGGCTGAGTTGCTGGTGGTGGGGTGATTCTAAAAAGACAAAATAGAAAAAGGTAAAAAGAAGATTGATCTTGGAATTAGGAAGATTAGGAGGGATCCCTGTGACACATATTGGTTGTGTGGTCCTAAGTAGGTTACCCAACCCATTTCTTTAGGGAACACTCAGAGTTGCAGAGAAATAGATGATGTCTATAGATGAATTTTGCTGATTCACGGAGTGTTCTCATTCAGGAATTTCATATTAATAAAATAGCATTTATTAATAAAATATTTAAAAATCAATAAAATAATAAAATTAATAAAATAAAAAAGATCCAGTTTTACACCTATCTATAAGCTTGGCAATTTAACAGCCCTCTTACTCCCTGCTCAATTATGTCTGAATTTGTTGGTCTGGCATTTAAAACCCTCCACAATCTAGACATGTTCTTGGAAGTGATGGAGGGGAACCCTACGTTCTGGGTTTGGAAAAGAATGAATATACCCCAAATGTGGCCCTGAATTTACTATTGCTACAACCACTGAGAAATGCAACTGCCCTCCCTTTCTCCAGCCAGAAATCCAACTAGAAGTGCCAGTTCCTACACCTAACCTGCTGGAACTCCATGGCACACATCTCTTTGGGGTTGGAGACACCCAGGATGAAGGACCTTTAAGCAAATAGATAATTATAATGGTCAAGCTGCCCCATTCACCCACCCAACGGTGATAAGAAAACATCCTTTCCTCCCTTACAAAGACCATGAACAACTTTTTTGCCCTCAAGATCTAATGCATTTCCTAAGTCTAGACTTCTGTAGCAAAGAGCACGGGCTTTTACTTAGGTAGATTAACATACTCTTCTTAGATTTGCTAGGAGATTTCTGACTCCTGTATCTGGTTACCATGCTGGGGAGTAGTTATGTGCAGAATCATCAGGCTCTCTTATCATCGTACCTGGCAACTACACCTTTCTCAGGATCCCAAATCCTGGACACAATAAAGATTCCTTCCCTAAATCAGAGAATGTTCAAGACAGAGAGGACTTTAGAGTTTACTTACCCTATTCTTCTAAAAGAATAGTAAATTTAAAGCAAAAAGACAGCTTAGAAGCTATCATGTCCATTGCTTTAATTTTTACATATAAAGAAACTGAGGTCCAGCAGCAGGGCTGAGATTTGCACCAGATTTAGGGTGCACTTCAAATTCAACATTTTTTCCAAAGTACTGTTCTGCCTCCTTCACAGAGCACTGAAAACTCTTTCTTTCCCTTGACACAGTCCCAGGTCTGGTATGGACCCTTACTATCTTATTCCTAGACTATTGCAATAGCCTGCAAATGAGTCTCCTTGCCTCATGTCTCTTCTCAATCCAGTCTATGCTCTATTAAGTCACCAAAATGATTTTCCTATTCTCAGGTCTGACTATGTCACTTCCCACTCAATAAACTCTAGTGCTTCCCTATCATCTCCAGGATCAATTGCAAAATCCTTTGTTTGGGATTTAGAGCCTTTAATAAACTATTCCCTTCCCACCTTTCTAGTTTTCAGGCTATTTCATGAATAACATGCTCCATCTTTCATCTCTAGTTATTTTCTCTGATTGCCCCTATGCCTGGAATGCTCTTACTCATCATCTCACCTGCTTCCTTTCCAGGCTTCCTCTAAGTTCCAACTAAAATCCTATTTTCTACAAGCAATCTTTTTCAGCCCCTCTTAATTCTAGGGTCTTCCCTCTATTAATTATTTCATATTTATCTTGAATATATCTTGTTAGTCTATATTTGTTTATTGTCTCTCCCATTAGATTGTGAGCTCCTTGTGGGCATCTTTTGCCTTTCTTTGTATCCCCAACACTTAGGATAGCACCTGATACATAGTAGGCACTTAATAAATGTTTACTGATTGACTATAAAATTTAGGGTTTTTTTTTTCCCTGATAGGCAATTGGGAGTTATTGAAAGATTTTGAACCAAAGAAGGGACATAATCAAAGTCACTTTCTTCTAAAGATTAATTTCATAGTATGTTGTTGGACAGATTATATAGGAGAGATTAGAGGTAAAGACTAGCTAGAAGATTATTGTGATGACCAAAAAAAGAACAAGAATTTAGTCAGTCAGTAAGCATTTATTAAACACCAGTCATGTACCAGACATTGGGCTAAGTGCTGGGGATACAAGGAAAAGCTGAAAAGCCAGACCTTCGCTCTAGGAGCTCAGGGAAAGAAAGGGACAGAAGAAATTGAAAAAAGAGGTTCTCATCTTGGGAATGGCCTGCATGAGCAACAGCTACCACCACTACTATTCTTCCACCTTCCCTCCCTACTGCAAAACTTCCTAGAATGAAAGTCCAAGCAAAAAGGCCATAAGTTAGAGCAGAAGGAAGACTGGCCTGGAGACCTAGAAGTATAGGTTCCTAGAAGGAACCCTAGAAATCATCCAGTCTAAGACCCCTATTTTGTGGATAGGAAAACAAAGACCAGAGAACTTAAATGATCTACCAATTATCTTTCAGCTAATGAACATCAAAGGCAGGATTTGAGGCCCAGTCTTTGAGGACACCAAAATCATGACTTTTTGCTGCATCTCCAAAATGTTCACAGATATTGATTTTCCTCTTTATCTGTAAAATTAAGGAGTTGGATTAAACCCTGGGCATCCAATAAGTAAGACTGAGTTAAAATTTGGCTCACTTGATGTATCTAATAGTATAACATTTTAAATTCAATTACAAAGCATTTCTTCAGAACAGTTTGGGACAAAATAAGCTATAGAAAGATTGTTTAATGAAATAGGTTAGGCACACAATATGCAGAAGCAAACAAGCACCATAACCTCGTATTTAATAAATACAAAGATACCAGCTATTGGGGCAAGAATTCACTATTTGACAAACAGTTTGGAAAACTGGAAAATAATCAGAAAGAAACTAGGAACAGATCACTATTTCACACCATATACTAAAATAAACTTAAAACATAAAGGATAATATGATAAGCAAATTAGTGGAGCAGGGAAGAAAATACTGTTTAGATCTATAGATAGAGAAAGAATTCATATCCAAACAAGAGTCAGAAAGATTTACAGGAGGTAAAATGAATAATTTTGATTACATAAAATTAAAAAGCTTTTGCACAAACAAAAACAATGTATCTAAAATGAAAAGACAAGCAGGAAACTGCAGGAAGGGTAAATCTTTGTATGTCTTTCTGTGTATGTCTCATTTCTAAAATATGTACAGAAATCAGTCAAATCTACAAGAATAAGAGCCCTTGGATGATAAATGGTCAAAAATTAGAATAGGAAGTTTTTGGAGCAAGAAATCAAAGTTACTGACAGCCCTCTGAGAAAATGTCCCAAATCATTAGGAGAGAAATGAAATTTAATTACTCTGAGGTATCATCTCACACTCATCAGATTGGCTATGAGAAAAAAAAATAACAAATTCTGGAAGGAAAGTAGGAAAATAGGTACACTGATATATTGTTGATGAATGTCTATTCTGGAAAGCAATTTGGAATTATATCCAAAAAAAATTGTGCATACCTTTTCATTCACCAATGGAGCAACTGGGTTTATACTTCAAGATCACAGGAAGAGGAAAAGGACTTCAAAAATATTTACAAAATACAAAAACATTTATAGTAGCTCTTTTGTGGTGGCAAAGAATTGGAAACTGAAGGCATGCTCTTCAAATGGGGAATGAATGACTGAATAAGCTAGAATATTATGAAGGTAATGAATGGCATACTATTATGTTGTAAGAAATAATGAAGGAGGGACAGCGAGGTGGTGTAGTGGATAGAGCACCAGTGCTGAAGTCAGGAGGACCTGAGTTCAAATGTGGTCTCAGACACTTAACACTTGTCGGTGCGATCCTGGGTAAGTCACTTAACCCTAATTGCCTCAGCAAAAAAAAAAAAAAAAAGAAAGAAAGAAAAGAAATAATGAAGGAGATGATTTCAGAAAAAAATCTGACAAGATTGCTATGAACTGATGCGAAGTGAAGTGAGCAGAATCAGAACAATCTACACAGTAGCAGCAATATTGTAAAGATAACCAATTTTAAAAGACAGTAATTGATCAACACAATGATTCACAGCAATTCCAAAATACTCTAGTAAAATGTTATCAATCTCCAGATAGAGAAATGGTGGGCTGAATGTGAATTGGAGTATATTTCTTTCTCTCTTTCTCTCCCTCCCTTCATCCCTTTTTCTCTGTCTCTGTCTCTGTCTCTCTGTCTTAAACAGCTAACATGGAAATTGTTTTGCATATCAATAATGAATTTTGTCATTCTTTCCTTCTCAATGAGTGGAGAAGAGAAAAAGAAAAAAAAAAGACCGAAATCTCAACAAACCAGAGTGCCTCTTCTAAACCTCTATAATTAATCCTTGAATAAAAAACCTTTATTTCATATTACACCTTTAAGGAATGAAGTCAAGTCAGGACCAAATAAAATAATTTTCTTTTCTTGAGGGTGATTAGGTGCATGACAGTTTAGCACCTTAAAAAAAATCCTTTTGATATTTGCAGAATCAGTACAAAGCAACAAAAGGGTCTGGCTGTGTTCTAGCAGATCAGCAAAGGGAAAGGGGGTGGAAATAGGGGTGTTCTCTTTTACCAGGCTTCCTGAGATGTGGCTTTGGCAGAGCTGGGATCAGAATCCCCAGTGTTTGAAGCTCAAATCTAGGGGGGACTGTTTGTGGGATTGTCTTGGCTCTGGTTAAGAAATCTTGCAAATGACCATTCCCCACACTCCTCCCAACCTCCCCAAGCAATGCTAAGAACTAGAAGGTGATAGAAGCCAGCCAAAGTTCTTCTTGGCCCAGCTCATGAAAACAATATAGTTCATACATTTGGAGCATAGCCTCTATATACCCCAACCTCAAATCCTGTCAAGGGACTGGCCCACAGGGAAGATTAAAGCCTGAATATTTCCCTCCTTGTCCTGACATCTCTTGGACACCAAGTTTAACCAATTCTCAGGATTTAGTTTCACATTTGGGGGGCCCAGTCTCCATCCTTGAAAATAGACTGTCCACCACAAAAACTACTTCCCAGGAGAGCTTTTTTGGGCTATACAGTCAAAGCTAGAAATCATTTCTTAACTTTGGAGGATAAACATTAGCAGAATTTTAATGTTCAAGCAAGATTTCCCTTCCAATTTCAGGGAAACTCATTTGGACAGAATTCCCCAGGTATAGGCTTGATCCAAGCGGGATACACATATTGAGTTTATAGCTTAGTTCAATGAGCCAGGGGCCAATCTGAGGTGGGGCCCTGCAAGAAGAGGGGACCAAGGGTGCCTAGGTGGTGCAATGAATAGAGTCACTCTGAAGTCAGGAGGGCCTGAGTTCAAATATGACCAGGGATACTTGAGGTTTATTAGCTGTGTGATCCAGGGCAAGTCACTTAACCCTGATTGCCTTGCCAAAAATAGAAAGGAAAGAAAAAAAAAGAAAGAAAAAGAGAAAGAGAGAGAGAGAAAGAGAGAAAAAGGGAAAGAGAGAAAAAAAGAAAGAAAAAGAGAAAGAAAAAGAGAAAGAAAGAGAAAGAAAGAAAGAAAAAGAAAGAAAGGAAGGAAGGAAGAAACAAACAAACAAACAAAAGAAAGAAAGAAAAAGAAAGAAAGAAAAGTGTGTGTGGGGAGAGAATCAGCCTCTGACAGCTGAACTCAAGGAGTAGATTTGATGTACAGGAATGAGAAGCAATGGGAAGGGGTTTTGGGGAAAAGGGCCAAGAATAATGTGGCAAGCATTCATAATAAGCTTGTGTGGGCTTTTCCCCCCCTTTTTTTGAAGGGTAGGTGGTCGAGGAAAGCTAGTGTGTCTCATTTGTCATGGGCCATCTCTCTGAGAAGGGAGAATGCAGCATCTCAGGAATAGCCCTGTAGTAGGTGTCAAGAGACCCAATTCTACCAGGAACTCACAGTGGGACTTGAATCAAGTGTTTCTCCCTTTCTGGGTCTCAGTTTCAGACCAGATCATAATAGAGTGAGTGCTAAAAGAAAGCTTAGGCATTCCAGGATTCTGGTCCTGCCACTTAGGAATGGGATTTTCTTTAGTCAACATATTCCCCCTGACAACAGCCGGAAAATGGACATTTACATGTAAAAGGTAATCCCCAAGGACTTCCATTAGACATTTAAAAATACTTAGGAGCCTACATTTACATTTTAATGGAGACAGAGGTCATGAGGTAGTCTCCAAATGGATATTTTGGGGAAGGGAATATTTGGCTAAACTTAAGCCTTAAAGTTAAAGGGATTTTCAGACTGGCGCCCACAGCTGTAAGATGCTAGACTCTATTTACAGAGAGTGATGCTCCAGCCTGGATCTCTTTTTGTTTAGATATCCTAAACAAAAGGAGAAAGGGTAGGGGGGAAGGATGCTCTAAGACTTTCCAGTGAATTCTTTCTCATGCATGAAGAAAACTAATAATATAACTAGAAGCAAGAATATCAGGGATAAACTAGGAAGAATGTTGAACCTGGAGTCAAGAACAGATTCAAATCCTGTCTCTGACATTTATTAGTTGTTAATATGATGAATGAGCACATGGCTCTTCCCTTCACTTCAGTTTCCACATCTGTAAAATGAGAATAGTGATAATATGTAAGATTGCTTTGGGGATCAAATCAGATGTATAAAGTGCTTTTGTTTTTTTTATTTTTTAACTATAGGCAAGAATATCAGG